>NQII01009215.1:0-14165 GCA_002778355.1 Clitarchus hookeri | reverse complement strand
GTAGTGTGGACAGTGCCACATCAGAAGGACCGCCGGCGCGGGAGGCTGGTAGAGATTGTGGTCCATCAGGGACAGTGCCGCGCGTCCAGACGCCCTCTGGTCCATCTACTTCCCCTCCCCTTCCTCCGGGAAAACCCCCTCCTCGGCTCACACTGCGTGGTTCCCAAGTTTCTGCCCCACTGCCTCTGCACTCCACCGCCGTTACGGCCTATGGTGCATGACGTAATTTTATGTTTACATTAATGAAACATTCCGCGTTACATTCAAAAATACATATCATGTTTCATGATGCGTATTTTATAAATTTTAGTAGGTAATATATAGCATTGCAAGTTATATAAAAATTAAAATAAATAACAGTAGTCATAAAACATTTATTAATATTTCGTCTAATTAATTTTTATTATTATTTTTAATTATGATACAGAAAATATCTAATATATTCTCCACTATAGAGCAGAAAGAGTATACATAATATATGTGTTGTTTACAATAATAAAGAGAGGTTAAGTACTAAAAATGTTTTAAACTACATGTTACCTATTTCTGAAATTCCGATTTTGACCATTTTCACTGCACAGCAATGGCCTTTCTCTGCTTGCGGTACACAGGCGTTGAATTGTCGTACATGGTACCAAACCTTTCAGGCTTATTTTAAAAGCATTAGTTGGTGAAGGCAAGGTTAATTCATTTTTATGCTACGAACAAAAAGAGATTTGGGCACCTCTTAAAATCGAGGTCTTCAGAGCCGATGAAGATGAAGTGAGGTGAGTATGGAGCAGGGCCAGAATATAAGGACGCTGGAAATAGGAGATCCCCGAGAAAACCCAAATCCCACTTTCGAACATCCGGAGTGAACCGGCCGGGGATTGAACCAGGGTTGCCTTGGTGGGAGGCTAACAATCTAACCGCTCATCCACCGTGGCCCCCGCGTCAATTAAATTTTACACATCTTTGAAAACAGCTTGGTAAAATTTGAAAAATGCAATCCTAGATAAGAGTTTTATTCCAAATTTCAGGGCAACTATTTCGCAATATACGTGTATTTATTTCGCCTTTGGTACATATTGCGCCACGTTAATACAGCATGTCCCCAAATATGCGAGAAGTAATCGGTGAGTGGATAGTCTACCCCAAATCAAAACGAAATGTCCCTGTGAACATATGAGCTAAAGTCGATGGTTTCAGAGTTACATACCTTCCAATGTTGTACAGGGTGTATTCGTAATAGTCTTCCTGTTACATTCCAGTCCGGGTAGCTGTGGCCATGTTCGTGTACCAGCAGTGATACGTCACTCTGCAAGAAGAGCTCAGAATGTCCACCTTGTGCCTGAATCCTCGCCTGGACACGCCGCGTCGTTGATTGTCTGACACGTCCACACACTCCAGGAACTGCACGTATCTGCTGGCAACCTTGTTATACTCTCACTGCTATGTCCAGTACTGGAGTTGCATAAACATACGTCTTGAGATGTCACACATGTGACAGTCCAGTGGATTAACACCCGGGGTTCTAAGCGCATGACGATCGCAGTAAGTCGGTTGTCAACAGTGCAGTGGGACACGCAATAACACTCACACCCTTCCACCTGATGACATTAACAGACATACTTCGTCAAAGATCGACTATTACCTGTATGAGTGTTACAATGTCGGAAGGTATCTAACTCGAGAATTATCGACTTTGGGGCATATGTTCAAAGGGATATATTGTGTGTTTTTGTGGTTTACTTTCAACTCCCTGATTATTTTATACATATTTGGAATCATTCGGTATGTAAATATTTACGGCGTCAGACATAACTCGGCAGAATTACGCGACACTCATAAAATATTCGCCCTAATGGTAAAAACAATTCTGCAAAATTGCCACTTCTTTGTTTTGCTTTATTGGTGTCTATAAAATTGTAAAATGCGCTTACTATATACAATGTTACGTCCCACGCCCCCTTAAAGTAGAAGTATCTAGGTTTTCAATGGAGCACTGCAATAAACAGCTCAACTTGCACTGCTAATTAAAAAATAGTACGCACACAATATCAGAATTTTCATAAATGTATTAATTATGTTGCATGTGAAAGAAGATCGCATATATTTGGTAACACTCTAAAATATTTAGCTGAAAAATACTTATTTTATTATTTCGTGCTTTAATAAATACGGTTATATGAGTTTTTTTCAATCAAAATTTAAGTTTATTAAAATTTTACATGTCTCAGAAAGTACATTATGCAAGAAACCCTTCGTTAAATAGGGCAATCATTATTAATACCATAGTTCAATGTAAAAAGTTATTGTTACCAATACTCAAATTATTTTTAATAATTTATGTTATTTCAGTTCTTAAAATGTAAACTTTCGTGGCTGAAATAGAAGTGCATAAAACAAATCTTTTAAAATAGTCGTAAACATTATTGTAAATATTTATTATATAAAATGAAAGCAAATATTATAATAGAATTGCTCTATGCCCCCCCCCCCCACAAAATATGCCTTTTAAAGCATTAATAAGAGAAATACGCCAAAAATTTTATTAAAATAAAGTTGCGGATTTATTTAAACAAGTATATTCTAGCAACGAATTTTACAGTGTTTCAAAATATACGAATTGGTCTTTCATAAGCAAAATAAATCAGCATATTTTGACCATTCTGGTGGTTTCTACTAAATTGTAATAAGTTCTTCATGCTGTAAAGTCGGGTGCTCTCCTCCATTGAAAGCTGCTCTACTTATACCTTGAACGTACCTTAGTTAAAATAAGTAGATGTCTTCAAAAAATTTATTCGCCAAATTTTTCTGTCGCGTCTCGTCGTGAATATGTTGTACTCTCCAGTATTAAAACCAATATTTTATAAAATAATTTCATTTTCTTAAGTGTCTTGATTATCAACAAGAATTTTAAAGGACTTTTATTTCTTAATGTTTCAGAACATGATGTGAAAAACATGGAACGTGTAAGTTTCACCATAATGCACGGTACTGGAACACACCTGGGTGAATAAATAATGTAATGTCTCCACTGTGTATAGTGCGAAAACGAGTTTTGAATAATCGTTATCTGTGTCCCTCGCACGGCTGTGGAGAGAGCATAGCAGGTAGTTTGCATCTGGGTCTTGTGCGCGGTGATTTTTTGCAGAGTTGCCAACGCCCCACGGGAAATGTTCCCGTCAACGTTAGAGAGAAAAAAAAGGGCCTGGTGGAGTGGAAGGAGGTTCATCGCAGTCCAGGGAAATTTTGGCGGAAAAGTAAAAGAAGTGGAGATGGAGGAAGCAGAGGTGGGAGCTAAATTCGTGGCCTGAGGAAAAGTTGGTATACAAGCTGGGAGATAATTCTGTCTTCCGTTATTGCCGCAACGGAGTATAAACCCGCTGTAGCACTGACACAATTCCGTCTTCTAGAATGCTTAATAATAAAAAAAATGCTCAATAATATCAAAACCTTATCTCCGGTGAACGATATGTCTGATACCAATAGCGGAAACCAAATGCATTTACCCAAATCAGCTTTACATCTTTATCTTTAAATAGTCCAAGCTAAAATTCAAGTACTCTTTCCCCGTTTACCCCCCAACTCCGCCACCATCACTGCCAGCAGCAGCACCACCGCAACCACCACTCCACCACTGCCACAACAATCAGCACCGCTACCATAATGACCACCCCACCACCACAACAACCACACCACCATACCCACAACACCATTATAATCAACCCACCACCACTACCCCACCACCATGACCACTTCACCAACATAACTCGCACCAGCAATATAATAATAACCCACTACCATAACCACTCCAAAACTATAACCACCCCAACACTATAAATACCCCAACACCATTAACACCTTAACACCATTAACACCTTAACACCATAGTCACCTCATCACCGGAGCCAGCTCGCCATCATAGCCACCTCACCACCATAGCCACCTCACCACCATAGTCACCTCACCACCATGGCCACCTCACCACCATAGTCACCTCACCAGCATAGTCACCTCACCACTATAACCACCTTAGCATCATTATCATACACCAGCATCCCCCACCACCATCACCATTACTATCATCTCCACTACTGCCACCACCAACACCATGACTACCACCACTGCCACCACCATTGCTACCATTCCACCACTTCCACCATATCACCATAACTACCCCAACACTATAGCATCTACGGCAATAAAGATGGTGGGTGGAGAGACTAGGTCAACACCAGTGGTGCACTCTACCAGCCGGCATAGGAAACAAAACGGCTGCCTACACAAGTGCCATCTATCAGGGTCATCGGAAACAAAGATTGCTACCTACACTAGCGCCACCTGGCAGGGAACATTGGAAACAAGATGACTGTCAAATGACAAACGAAAATTCATAAAATGGCGGGAGGAGCGATTGGAAACTAATTCGACACCAGTGGCGCACTCCAGCAGACGAATTAGGAAACAAAGATGGCGGACATATCTAAAATCCAAAACTGGAATGACAGAGCCGAAGGTAGGAAGCACCCTGGCTCCTCAGACAGCCGCAGTTGTCCTCGGGGCCGCATTAAAAAATAATGGCTCATAATTTATCAAACTTGGATATTTATCCCGTATTACTGATAACGCCATAAGTAACACTGTGCATGGCGCATGCAAAGTACTTTGGAAAAATCTTCACGGCGTACATATGAGGTTTCCTTCAAATGAAGATGTGCCCAGTGTTGCGGATAATTTATGGACAAAATGACAGGAGCATCGAGAGCAAACACATGCGAACTAAATCACCTGCTTATTCAGGTTTTATGCATCATAAATACAAGCAGTATGTATTCGTTGTACTGGAAGCTATTGCAGATGCGAACTACAGATTTATTGCTACAGATGAAAGGGTCTACAGCAAAGAGAGTGATGGAGTATATTTGCAGGTACCAATCTGTCAAAGCAGTTGGATAGTGGTGTATTCAATGGCATATCAGAGAATCTGTTACCAGGTATCGATATTTTTCTTTGCCTCACATTTGATTAGCCTATGTGCCCTTATCCATAAAGGCCACTTGAGTCCTGAAGAATATATTTTCAATAAATGCCTGACTCGAGCAAGACAAGTTGTAGAATGTGCCTTTGGTATTCTAAACGGCAAGTGGAGATTATTGTTGAAAACGAGCACGCTGATGTTATTGTGAAGTGCACATGTTTGCTTCATAATATTACTATTGAAAAGGAATTGATTAATGACTTGCTTCAACAAACACTGACTATCAGCAATGTTGATATGAACAGAAGGTTGTTGATGTGAACAGAAGGTTCGTCATTTTAGCTGAAAACCGAATGGTAACCAAAGCTCATGCAACAAGAGACACTTTCGTAGCATGTATTTCTCGCGATAACAAGCAAAAGCAATGTTTTCATAAAAGAGACCGTCTATATATGTTTAATAAAATATTACTCACCAAAGTAGAGGAATTATGGAAACTTTGGCACATGGGGACCTGGGATCGGAGTGTCGGAGCTGTTCGTGCTCTGTAATTCTGACCGGAGGCCGTTTTGGATCCAGATGGCTTTTACCATGATGTATTGGAGAATATTATACGTTTTCATTTCGAACATCGATATAATGGGGGTACTCTCAGTGCTTTCGTAAAGAAACGCAGATTTCAAACACTCTGTAGCGCAATTCAAAAGCCAGGTTGGCGGCGCTCTAAAGGGTAATCTCTGGTAACGCGTCAAGGTCACATCTGGAGTCGGTAAGTCGAAAGAGATGAAATGACGTGGTAGCTCCTTTGATGTCGGCGTACTAAACAGCGCCTGGTGACCTACTTGCCAGCCGGCAGTCGAAACAATAGGGAATCCTCCACAAAACGCAGTAGCCAATCAGAAGCAAGGCCTGTCTACATAATCTCATATAGCCAATCATATGATGAGTACACCTTCAACAAAGGAACCGCTACGCAATTTCGCCCTCTCTGTACTTATGTACTGCGTGGTATCACCGTGCGGTCTGCAACTGAACAACAGTAGCTCAAACGCACAAGACCAGTGCTGCCGCCTCTGTCTACTCGCCTGTTCTGTGACTCCAACGAGAAGCAGCACGCGCCGACTGTGCTCCACTGGTTCCTCGTCGCAGTGAGACCACATCACGGAGTAGATAACTACGCAGAGACGGAATAGCATGGTGTGTGCGCGTACCGCATTCTCTGGTTGGCTGCGCGAAGCTCTGGAAACGAGTCTTGCCATGCTAATGAAATGTTCCCTGGGGGCAGGGATGCCGGGTGGCAAGTAGATTACCAGGCTCTTATTGGCGAACCGCATTCCATCATTCTCCTGGCTGGCGACGCCAATCATTCCGACTCACAAGGCTGGAGTTGGAGAGGCATAAGCGACTGTTCCGTCTCTGTGAGCGAGTGAAGAGATTTGGGCGTCTCCTGACATCGAGGTCTTGAGACCAAATGACTGGTGAAGTGAGGTGAGGTATGGATCAGTGCCGGAATGCAAGGGCGGAGAAAACGGGAGATCCCCGAAATAACTCGCCGACCAGCGGTATAGTTTGGCACGATGGGAGCGACGGGAATCGAACTCTGTTCGCCCTAGGTGGGAGGAGAGTAGTATGACCACAACACCACCGCGGCCCCGTTATCCTACGGAATATCTTCCCTTGGTGGCTGGGCTGCAGAATTGCAAGTAGATTGCCAGACGCTCATTGGCTTGTGTTTACGAATACGACAACGCGTACGGCTGTAGTCGGCGGAAGTTTCGCCTCTGTATTTCCGAGTATTCTGTGACCGCAGGTCGATCGACGGAACTCCAGACAACCGGCCACTCCTCACGGCGACGTAACTTACGCGCCAAATTGACAGCCGAACAGCGCGTCCCCTCTTCCCCCGGTCACACCACCATCCTCATTCCCGTTTACGGCTGTTTTTACGGCTCTTAAAAGGCAACGGTTACGGAAAATAAACAGGGTATTCGTGTCCCCGCTCCGAGTGGGCCTGCAACATGTAGATACATTCTCGGGGAAATTTACGGCCGGGTTCGCGTCGCCTTGTGTGTACAATGTTGAACAGAGGCGCGATCTAGCTACGTGGATGCCTGCTGTCGCCCGTTTATCCTCAACACCGCTACGTTTTACGGTTACTGTGTTTCCGAATAACATCTTCAGCACGTTTTCATAACACCGGGATTACAAAATACAGCCCATCAACTTACTGCGTATTGACATAGGAATAAAAAACATTCAATGATAAATAAAATATACTTCTCCTTACATAAGCAAATTAAATTCCACTGACAACCAAATTCCACTCTGTTATATATTTGTTTAATAAGAGACTATTTTATAGGCGTATTTCTATTCTAAACACTTTAAAAAGCATATAAAAAAAAACCTTTGTCAAACAAGTTGATCATTTTCATTAATATGGTTGTGTGTAAACAAGTATCGGTGTTAATATAAAAAAAATTGTAGTGCTAATTTANAGTATCGGTGTTAATATAAAAAAAATTGTAGTGCTAATTTAAAAAAATAATTATTGGTGCTAATGTAAAATAAATTAAGGATTGATTTTAAGAACATTTATTTTAGTTTTAAATTATAACTTCCTTAGCTGAAAAGCATGTACATAAAATTAATTAGTAAAAATATTTGCAAATTTTTTGACTTACTGCCGAACCTATTGAAACGTACCCCCTGCTCTATGTGCCGATAAATGAAAAGAATGCACACTAAGCCTGTCGGTTACTTTCAAGACATCGTGTATATTAGAAACACCACATTGAACACTCAAGCATAGCTTTTAGACGCAGCTCGACGAGAACATTCCACGCCGGTCTAGGTTCTTACTCTTAGGGGCGATGGCGCACTTTATGCGAGTGGCAGGGTCACCCTTATCGCTCCCGCGCTCCGCGGTGTCAAACCCGAAAAACAACACCAGGCAGGCCTCTTACCTCTTTCTGACCCAGTGTACACAATTGTATACGTTACGCATGTGTAGATAATTTTTTGTCTGTACTCAACAATGCGAAGTTGAACGACCAATGATCTTACCAGTGGGTAAATGATTCGCAAACCGTCTTACTGGTCTAGGTCATAACTGGTTCGTATACCTGTAGCCGAACATATAGCCTACAGATCATTGGCTGTGACAACTGAACAAGTATTTTAACGACTCAATTGCACGACGCATCATACAATTTTTTGTTTGTAACACCTGAATCAATAAATTAAATTGCAACAGAAAGGGTAAAGGCAATCCTTCCCTCGCTATATTGGATTTTTTGTTTTTCTATTTTTGTTTTGTTTGAAAAGAAGAAAATTTTGAAATTACCCCTATAACCAACTAGTTATTAACCCGGCACAGCAGTACAGTCATAACAATTGAACTGTGAACTCGTATTTACGTCGCGATATTGATTTTTTCGAACTTCGGAAGAACTAATAGCTATTTAGGTATAGATAGGGATATACTCCATTCACGGTTACTTCACACTTTCCTGAAGTCCTGCTAAAGTTCTACTTCCAGGATATTCCTCCGCCTCGTGCGAACTCAGCTTAACTAAGTCTAGAAAATTACACCAGAAGACAATGCACCGAATTCGTCCGCACTCTGCTGTAATTATATTTTGCATGAGAACTACATCTTACCAGGTGCTACCAACACGTATTTTCTCACTGTTTCTATTCACATTAATTACATATGAAATATTATAATCCATAAATAAAATACAGGTAAAACTAAATTTAAACGAATAATAATATAGCTTCATGTTTCAGAGCTTCTGATACATGCCATACATAGGAAATAACTAGACGCGTCTTGCATTGGGTGGTTATTCAAAGGCTTGATTTAAAAAGTTTAAAGAAACCACGAAAAGACTGTAGTAAATTTTTGCTAGCTCAATGAGCTGTTGGCTAGACCCCACAGTCCTGTGAACACTCGAGCCTCATTGGCTGCTGCTCCAGAGAGTAGCCAGTGTTACTACACACCTGCCAGTATGACACTCGCTACCTGCTTCCCTTGCAAGTCTGCTATTGGCCCAGGGTCATCCAGGGGGGCGTGTCTAATGAACCGCGATGCAATTGCAAAGGCGACTTCAGTGTGCGCTCTGTCGCCGTCTACCCTGTCCTCAAGCGAGTCAACACAATACTGGTTTACAGTTTGTCCCCCAAGTCTCAGCCCAGTCCCTCACTCGAGCACACTGGGCCGTGTTTGTGCTAAGGGTGCGCCGCCATGCTTAATTTCACGTGAAAGAAGGACTAGCGCAGTACGCGTTAGGTATGCATGATTAAATTCACTGCGTTTTCCAATTAGATTCTGTTCGGCCCAGCATGGCGGATTTAAAAAACGCAAGTTCCCGGTGTTACCCTGCGATACATAAGAGCCGATTTAGCTTTTTGTTTGTGGGAGAATAACGTACAGTAGAAATAAGTGCTTCTGGTATAACCTTTTAATAGGTATCGGCCGCCAGGAGGGCAGGTTTGGTGAGGCCAGCGCCGGTTCCACCGGGAACTTGCTTGTCCTCAAACGAGTTCATGACATTTTCCAATCGCTCGGTATAGGTATATTTTCGGAATTTTATCTCTAAAAACAAAAGGTAAAAAAACCAGTAATTTAATACGTCGGGGGAAGGAATCACTTACGCGGCCCGCCTGCCCAGGTCCACAAATCAGAGCGCAGATGTTCAGTCGAAATGATGCCATTTAAAAACTTTTCGACGTTTTCGGCTGGCGTTTCCTTACGAAAAGCGCTTAAGAAATTTTCCACGTCCGAATTGCCGTTCCTGTTTTCTATTTCCGTCTCCAAAGCATATTGTTTCAAAGTGGGAAAAAAGGGCCAGTACAAATGTTTCGCAATCATTTTATACTATAAAAATTTCGTATGGTCTATTCGCGGTTTCTTCAAACTTTGTAATCAATCCTTTGAAAAATCACCCCATTTATCACGTAATTTATTGTTTCCTAATTATGTCGTGAGTCCGCTGTTCATTCTCTTTTAACGAGGAATTAAAAATTCTTCAAGTATCTACGGAATTAAAGTATGTAAGCTATTTCTTATTAGTCATAATCAAATTTGCAGCTTTGTTGATGTTAGTCACAGCAATAACATCGTTCTAAATGTTATACTGTTTAAAAGTGCAACCCTCCTCGTGCCAGGCAAACGCTGTTAAAAAATTCTTCCCTTTATTTTGCGGTAAATTACTATCAAAAATTTATCCACAGACGTTCGTAACCTCTCCGTAAAATTACAGACACGCTGATTTTCAAAAACGGACTTTCCGTAAATTTTACGGAACCACTCCGTTAATTTCCTAGTTGGTTTTCTGTACTTACAGTTTAAAATAAAAAGAGATAATGGAATAGTCTTTAACTTCTGTTTAGTTGATGTTCTACTGAGTATAATTAATATATTTAAAAAAAGTTAAAATATTTTATACTTGGGCAAAATTTGAATCCATTTCGAAAAAGTCGCAATTCTACGACTCTAAACACTTACCTAGAACTCTCGCATGATGGCTGTGGTATAACGTGTGTGGTTCAACTGGAGCCACATAAGCAAATTTTTCAGTTTCTGTTAAAGTTAGTCCGTCTTAAGTGTTGCTAACTGTTACAGACGCCCGAAGCTACTTTTTAATATTTGAAATAACAGGTTTTAATGGCATGGATAACCTAACTGCCGCAGAAACGATAAATTTCTTGTTACTGGCGAAGAAGGCTTCATGTATACTCGGCATTGTTCGTCCCCGAAATCCGAAACTAAAGGACGCGCGGCTGTTTACAATCTCTTTATAACAACACAAACTGTTTCCTTATTCATACAAATGTTATTCTTGCAAATGAACAAACGCTGTGGATTTACAAAATTTAAATTTGTAAACCAATAAAATTTTGTAGTCATACAAGAATTTGTCAGTTCCAGTTACAAGAATATTTTACAGTGCGCAGATTGAACTACGTTCGTACGATCGCACTTTTCTCTTACCGCTTACGGAAACTGCGTAGGCGCGCTTTAAAAATGCGAAATTTGACCACATTCAAGAATTTTTTCTCCATGAATACACTTAATATGATAAATGTAAAGAGATAGGGATATATATAATAGATTTTTACCTTTTCTGGCAAAAAATTCGTATTTCCAGAACTTTTATTTACCTAGATACACGTATTCGCGCCAACAACGATTCCGCAGATTACGTTTCCGTACCTAGTCCTGTAAAGGTATACTGGCACCTTAAGAAATGTCTCCAACTTTATGTTAAGTTTTCTTGTAAACTTCAACTTTAAAATTGACATATTACAAAAAAGAAATTTGTTTTTTAGAATTTGTTTCTTTTAACCTTTATTTATCCATTGTAGACAATCGACAACAAGTTGCACAGGAGGCTTATACTTGACTGGTACTGTACTCTCCGAGGCTCAGCGCCCAATGATCTACCGTGTTATACGTTAAGGCTGGTTCATATCACTAAACACTAGGGACAGGTATATTTCGCGAAAATATTTATGGCCAAGCTAGGCTTCAATATCCTACGTCCACAACCACAACTTCCTTTGGTTACTGACCACGTGTCTACATAAGCAGTCATGTTCTTATTTGACTGGGCCAATAGTAATAAAGTACTCCGATACTGAACGTCCATGATTTGCGGGCAGACACTTGAGGCACGCGACATTTAAAATCATCCAACCACGAAAGTGCATATGAACAGAAGTGTTTTGGAGAACCACTGGCCTTGATATCTTTTCGCGAAAAACACCTGTTCCAACTGATCACCGAAGACATAGCCTACATACAGTTTAATTGTTCACCAATCAGTGCCTTGTAACCGACTTGTCAGCTGGCAGCCCAGCCAATAGGGTCTCTTCGCGCATCGCGCAGTAGTCAATTATATGCAAGGCTATCCCTAATTCTTCGTGCAGTCTATCAGAGTATTGGTACGCCCACATCAAAGGAACAGTTACGTCATTTTGTATCTGTATTATTATCTCCTCTGTTGCCATGCGGAATGAAAATAGGTGAAAACGAAACATGTTCTTTGCCAACCTTAGTACAGCACACATAAAATGATTTTTTTTTGCAACACGAGGATTTATTTAAAGTGGGAATGAAATAGTTGACGCGGAAGTGTTCTCTGAGAAACTTTCGTTGAATATTTTTCCTTTGAGACAGTTATCTTAAACACTGACGCGTTGAGAAGTAATTTCTTCAATTTTGATGCTTCACTTGAACGCCGTGGCTGCACGCTTTGGTAGACAGGGGCCTTAAGTTAGTTCCGGATGCGGGGATAGCGGATTTTCTGGGCAAGTAAGGAAGCCCCAAGCCCTGGGGAGGGAGAAGGAGGCGAGGCGAGGGGTGAGTTACGGCCCGGTGGCTCGAGAGGGAGGGTTATGTGGTCATAAATACACCCTGCCCACCCCTTACCCAACACCCAGATGCAGCGGCGATCGGCAGCAGATAGCTGCTGTGTTTCACACCGCCCTGCGTGCGGGGTGGTCCACGACCAACCACCTGGCTCGCTTCCCCCTCCCCCTCCCTCTTAAACTCTTGAACCGACTAATTGTCCGGCGTGGGTGGGAGCGCTGTCTACAGCGCCGGTGACGGATACACTACAACACGTGAACTACAGCATAAACTACACCAGTGACGTGTAAAAGTGTCGATGTGGCGTGTCGTCGCGGTACTGGAAAACCACGACAAATTATCTGTCAGTTATATTTTTAACACTTCCAAGTAAGACACAGAGTTACTGACTATGTATCTCAAGTTTTATACTTTTGTAAAAAAAAATTTTTGGTGAAATTAAAACTTACTGATAATTTATTCGTAAATTATAATTATTTATTAACTATTAATATGAATGATAACAGAGACAAAATATACGTTTTGGTAAAACCTAGAAATAAATATTTACCATAGAGAATATTTTTATAGTGAGTGCGTACGAATGTTGGTGCGCCGTCCCTTTGGTATAATTTTCTAGACTATATTAAGCTGTGTTTGCATTATGCGGAGGAATATCCTGAAAGTAAAACTTCAGCAGGGCTTCAGAAAAGTTGGACGTAATCGTGAATGGGCTATTTCTAGTTAGGGACACCCGAATTTTGCGAAAATATTTCCGCCCAAGCTATTTTTCAATACCCTACGAATGTTCCAGCAGTTTTCTTTTCCTTATTGGCGGGTAGGTTTTACGAGGAGACATTTTCTTACATGTCTGGCCAATCAGGTTTAGGTGACTTCAGTATTGTACGTCTGTGATTCGCGCGCAGACATCCCCAACGCGTAACACAGAAACAATCCTATCACGAAAGTGGATCTCTGCTGAAGTGTTGTGAAAAACAACTGGTCTTGAAATCTTTTCGTGAAAATCGGGTGTCCACAGCAAGGGCCAGTGACTTTTTCGCGTAAAAATCTGAGCACACAGTAGAATTCAATTCTATATACACACCTCAGCTGTTGTTATACCTCCATTGGCTGCTGGTACCGTGTCCGTCTTTGACCAAGCCACTCGGGACTAAGTAACTCCGACACTGAACCTTCGTGGTTCGTGCGCAAACGGTTAACACGGGCCAGAACATTTTTTAGCCAATCAAAGGAGCTGGACGACCCTACAGTGTTCTGGACTGTATCTTGTCTCTAAATCTTATCGCAAAATATCACTGCCCCTATCCATAGCTATAGAAGTGAGCCGCCTATTTTCATGCCGCGTGATCACAGAGGAGATAACAATACAGATACAAAATGACGTAACTGTTCATTTTGATGTGGGCGTACCCATTCTCTGATAGACTTCACACAGATGTAGGAATGGCCTTGCGTCTAATTGACTACTGCGCGCTGCGGGAGGAGACCATATTGGCTGGGCTGCCAGCTGACGAGTCGTTAACAAGGCGCTGATTCCCGATAGCCAAGGCGAACGGCATCCCGATATGTAGCTGGCTAGTGGCGCCATTTTGCTGGGGCGAGCTATTGGAGTTCGCTGAATAAGCAGCTGTTTCCCAGCTGTAGTCTTAACTTCTCTGTGGCATGACCATCAGCGCTGTGTGTCTCTATATTCTTATTCGCAACTTTGAAATTAGTTCACACAACACCGGATACGCTCGTAAGGTGCGTAGACAGGTAACTGTAAAACACGACAAAGTCGAGCTCTTATTTTTTAACGAGGCGCTCTTAGCCAAGGTAGCCATA
>NQII01009214.1:0-56817 GCA_002778355.1 Clitarchus hookeri | reverse complement strand
CAGTGCCATTAATTGTTCTCTTCTTATATAGTTCGGAAAACGGTAGTGATTTGTTATCTGAAAATTTTCTAATACATAGGCAGCTTGCAGCGAGTAATTTTTTGACTGTTTCTAAAAGCACTGCAGTAAGCATCCTCTATAATATAGATGAAGCTCGTTAAGCGTTCTGGAATAGAACTCAGTTACCTGTAGTAGCAAAATATTCTTCCTCGATCAAAATCCTGGCCCAAATTAATGTAGATCTTCCTAAATATTTTATATTTTTTCGTTTGCTATTAACAATAAGATCATGAATGTAATTTAAAATTTGGCTATGCATAAAACGTGTATTATGAGTATATAGTTAGGATTGTTTAGCATACACTAGCCCAATATGATGTGTTATCTAATAAAAGTTTTGTTACTTGTACATCCGGTTAGCAGAACAAAATGCATTCTTCACCAGGCTACTTCATTATATAACTTAGAAGTCATATTTCATGATATAGTTACATAATCACATGCTCTACTGAGATAGAGAGCACTTGTCCTTTTAGAGAACACTATGGCGTATCGAACTCACTTCTGTTTTGCTGTCGGCGGTCGTATGTAGAATGTGCCTCTTCCCTCGCTTCTTGGCCAATAATATCACTGTAATGCGATAAAAACAAGGTCACCAAAGTGAATATTTATATAAACCGTACTATATCATTCGTTCAAGCGTTTATATTAGTCGATTCCTTAATTTTGTTCTTTTTAACAAAGTGCTTTTTTTGGAATTATTCCGCACCAGGCTTTGCTTCGTTCTCAGAGTCACGAAAGCTTCTTCTCCTGATCATTAAAGGTGATGTTATTTAGCAATAAAACATGGTGTGATTATCTGAGGAGCACGAGCATATCAGTGTACATTTTGTTAGCTACTATTTCTTGTAGTGTGGATGACAAGAAGCTAGGAAGAATATGCTTAGGTCAGTTACACTGAATGAGTCACAGGTGTACTGAATAGCCAGATGGTAAGCTGTGTTAGTATTTAAAATTACACTTTGATCTCGGATAACACCTTCTCTTATATTCAAAATTATCACGAGAAGAGAGTAGCACAATACGTTTTACAAATTAATTAAATTTTGCATCTCATTATCGATGTATTGTTTCTAAGTAAGATATCGAATGGAGACAGGTGTTCCTATAACAAATTTTCGGAAAGTGTGACATCAAAAGGTCTGTTTTTAATTGGAGTGGATGTGAGGTAATTGGGTTGCTCTTAATATTGATGTCTTGAGCCGACGAGTGTGAAGTGAGGTGAGTATGGAGAAGCGCTGGAAAGCAAGGATGGGAAAAAGGGACGATTCCTAAGAAACACGCTGACCAGCTTCATCGTCCAGCAAGATCCACACATGTGAACACCCGGTATTTATACCGTCGGTAATCAAGCCCCGTTCACCTTTGTAAAATGCCATCAGACTATCTACTAAAACACTNTTCACACATATGAACACCCGGTATTTATACCGTCGGTAATCAAGCCCCGCTCACCTATGTAAAATGCCATCAGACTATCTACTAAACCACTGCGACCCCTATGGGTTTTAAAAATAACTTGTAAATTATCAGCCAGTATTTTTCGTACAAGTGTTTATGATACAAAAAGGATTGTCACGAATTTTTGTGACCTACTAACATAAGGAAAAGTCAAACAGCAGAAATGCAACATGTCCCAAAAACATCATTTGTATTGTAGGTTATAAATTGTTGTTATAAATACAGCTTTAAATTAATGATTATATTATTTATTTGCAGGTTAAAATTGACAGTGCCTCGTCAACAAATACGTTCCCAAATCCAAGATGTTTCGAGCACTTCGTAAGACAGTTAAGCCGGAAACTATTGCCATCGCCGTTCAGAGGATTGCCACAAGAATTGCAGTGGTTATGGAAGGACTTCCCTCTACAGTCTGCTACGTACTGGCCACAGCACTGACTAGTGTCACGTGGATTGCTCTCCTTTATCTTTTGCTAGCTCAAGAAAGTAAATTACGTACCAATGATGTTTTGGCCGTAATTTATTTGTGTGCCATTTGCGCCACATGCTTGGTTACTCTGATCACGTATCTATCAAGTTGTAGGCGCCGACAGGAAATAATACATATGCTAGAGGATGTCGACCGTATGTTGTTACAAAAGCCAAACAAACAATTAATAAATTGTTCACGTTACTATTCAGCTTTGTTCATATCAATGTTTAGCTGCATGATCTTCTTTGCTTTGGACATGAGGATAAACTTCCAATACCATGATTTGTTTTCATACCCGTTGTCGTTTTTTTTCTATGCTGTACATATCGTGATTCTGGCACAAACAAATTGCTGGGTAAACTATGTGCTTCGTATTCGAGATCAACTAAACGTATTAAATAAAGAAATTATTCAACTTGATTTATCTCAGACGCAAAACACAATAAGTCTCAACATTATAGGTGCAATGGCATCAGGTAGGTCCCAAACTGGTGTAAGAATAATGCAAATGTCACAAGAGTCAACGAGAGAGTTACTGAATAGTGAAGTCCTAATGCATCCTAGACTAAATAATACACAATCACATATTGTTCACTTCATAGCAGTATACCAAAAAGTATGTGAAATTGTTTACCAAGTTAATTGCATTTTTGGACTAACAGTTCTGTTTCTCTTGATCTGTACCTTCGTNCCCATATAGTTCACTTCATAGCAGTATACCAAAAAGAATGTGAAATTGTTTACCAAGTTAATTGCACTTTTGGACTAACAGTTCTGTTTCTCTTGATCTGTACCTTCGTAGATATTATCAGTTCCATGTTTAATGCAGTTATTCCAAGAACCATCTTAAATGGTGACAGCTCTTCAGGCTGGCATTTGTGTATTTCCATAATCTGGTATTTACTGTACACAGGCCAGGCCATAGCTGTGGTCTGGTCCAGCACAGCCTGCACTGACGAGGCGAGGCAGACCAGGGACATCATCCAGGATATACTCCTGGAACCTCAACTAGAGGAGGCAGCGTACCATCAGCTGGATCTATTTCTAGACCTGCTCTCCAGCGAGGATCTATCCTTCAGTGCGGCAGGTTTCTTCTCTCTTAAGGAGCCTTTACTATGCTCTATGGCTGTCTCCTCGATTTCTTATGTGCTGGTCCTGATAAAGATAGACCCGATTTTTATGACTCACCATTAACACAATTCAACGCATTGATGGACAATGGTTTCACTACAATGCTACTAATAAGGTTTTTGTAGGATAATCCCGCAATATGGTCTTAGGAAATTTGTTTAATATGCAGGAAAATAAAACATCGTATTATGTGATAAACGTTTTGATTAGCATCATTTTATAGCAGATAATTGAATTGTTTTAATAAATTATATGAGTTTCTAATTCTGTAGAAAATCAGCAATTAAAAAATAATTTTTTTAAAAATGATTTAATATCTGGTTTAACATATGTTTGGCGGATTTCCACAACATATTATATTTTATGCATAAAGTATAAATTCCATAATAAAAAAAAAAATTATCTTATTAAGGATTTAACCTCTATGCCCTTTGTTCCATAACATAAATTTATTATAACTGAGTGCAGAGTTACATTTGTTAAAAGTGGATTGTTTAGTTATGCTTTTGATTTTTGTTTTCTTTTTTTTATTAATATTATTACTTTCTTGAATTTTGCACAATGTACCCCTCAAAAAATTTCCGCTGTTGTGTTTTTTTTTTTGAGAATTCAACACAAAAACTGTATAAAATAGTAGATATATTTACGATCTTGTGCTTTACTGTTTACGAAATTTTACGCCGTAGATTATTTGATGGTTATAAAAAAAAGTGAAAAAACCAAAATTCTTACAAGCCAAAATCAAGGAACATCCCCGCTGGGAATCAAACTCGGTTCGTCGTGTTGGGTAGAAGACATGAGACTCTTTATAACGACTCTAACATAGCGTGTAACGTGAAAAAATATCTTCAAGCAAAGGCGTTATATAAATGCGTGAAAATTTTACATCATGCGTAATTTAGCATAGTGTCACAAAATCCAGTTGTTTATTTTTCTAGGCAATACACAACATAAAACATATTTTCGTTCATCACCACACAATATCATTTTAAATTTTTATACCCTCATAGCATACACATCAAAATTTTATTGCAAGAGAGGTACGATATTTTTGCTGAATATAACCAAATGCCAATAAAAGCATACTTCTGCAAACTTATCTTGAAAGTTCTTATATTTTAAGGGTGTTGAACCTCAAGTAAATAATAATTATATATTTCTAGTCAAACAAACATTGCTCAACTAGATCGCATTGTATATAATAACAATTTCGTCGAATAAGAAAAAAAAAGATTATTTGTATATTTTGAATAATTTGATGTGAAATGCAAAGTTCTTCTGTCTTAGTTATAAAGACATCAAATTTCACAAATTAAACTAATTCCTTGCGCTATCACGTGGAGCATAGGTAATCACAAAGTAATATTTAATACTTTAAAAAAATTAAATATGTGCAACTAATTTTTATATTTACATTTTATATACGGCATATATATTGTTATTTGAAGATTACATATTAGACACGCAGTATCCCATATAATTAGTTTACCTCAGAAGTATTCATCTCGGGTTATCTTAGTTAGTATTGGTTTTTATTGCTGCCACAAAATCACTTCATGGCCGATGTACGTTGGATCCATTACTTTAACATTAATTCCACTCTCATTCTCATCTACCACAGTCTGTGCTTAAACAGGGGTGTAGCGACTGCCAAAAATGGACACTGTGGCACTGGGCCAAAACTCTGAAACCATCGAACTTACGACATACCTTCAAATTGACTTCTTGTTTTGAGCTGCACTGTCCATACCGAGGTTATTTCCTACGTAAATAAAGCCATATTGTACAAACATAAATGTTAAATAAAGTTTCTATTTACATTATCAAGTCATTACCATTAAAAATTTTAGTGAATTGTTGTTTTAGATAATCGGAGAAAATGTGTGCTCGTTTTACTTTGTTAGTGCGTGTTGCCAGTGCTGTCAACAGGACTGATGTTGCCATTTCAGCGATCACGGTTGCCGCTGGTCGACAGCCAGCTCGCGAGAGCAGTTCATCACGACGATTAATCGAGCGACTGCCGAGACGAATTTAAGTTGTTTTCCTGGCCTTGTATGCCAGCAGCGCAACGTCGCAGAATACCCAAGGAGGTTTAAAAATTTAAAAACTTAAGCATAAAGCAGGAGAACATACAAAGTTTTTCCATCACCATGTTTCAAATCTTAGTAAACACAATGATGTTGCAATATTTTATAGTCACATAGGATCGTACATTTAAACAAAGCAAATATTCGTGGTGTGGTGTGGAAAGGCTTTGGGCGAATCTTTAACAACAAGGTCTGGAGCTGATGAGGGTGAAGCGAAGTGAGTATGGAGCAATGCAGGAATGCAAGAGCGGGGGAAACTGGAGATTCCCGAGAATATCCCCGTCGGCCAGCGACATCGTCGTGCACAATTACCATCTGCAACAATCGTGAGTGACCATGCCGGGAATCGAACCCAATTCGCTTTGTTGAAGATGAGTGATCTAGCCTCTTCGTCACTATGACCGCATTAACATTAGTTTTTTAAATTAAAATAAAGAACAAATTCTGTTGACATGCTTCCAAAAAAAATGTCAACCCCAAAATTAATGGTACTATACAAATACCTATATATGTTGTGATTTTCAGCCACAAGCTGTAAAATGCTTTTATATTTGTCAAACTTAGCAGGAAAGATCGTTGTCTGTTATGGTTTTTGGAGCCAACTTCTTGCATCTTACCTTTAATGCTTAACTTTTTTTTCATTTTGTAAACCCGTTTAGACTGACCACGATCCTCAATGTAATTCATTATTTGAACTTACTCAGGCTACCACGACTGCTACCTTTTCATTGGCAGATACAAGAAATGTGTTCGTTTAGATCTCTTATGATTGATTCACACACTCTCAGGTGACGCCGTCCAGATGTAGTGAGCTGAGTGAATTATAGTATCACTAGAATTTCTGCGTTATAACTGTACCCATCATTCCAATCTTTGTAGGATTTGCCCATCCGGTGCCAGAAAGTGAGTTTTCGTGCCTTTCAAAAATGATGTTGTGATTTCCCAATAATACAGTTTTTAATCAGTTTCCTTTAACACATTTTTTTATTTTTTGGTTGTCTGTAAAAATCACCGTCTTTTATTTACGTGATTTATATACGTCAAACTTAAAACATCATATACGATGACAACCATTTTGTTTGATTTGCAAACCAAGCACTGAAATGTAGGAAATGTTGGCGTTGGCAATGCGGAAAAAGTTGAGATTCGTACATATTTGTTCTTCATGCGCCACATGACTATCGCTGAAGACATGTAAGACGTTGTGTTATTGGCTGTTAGTGCTCTCTACTCAGTCTTATTTACGTGATCTGCGAGTGTGTGAATCCACCGTTACGCATGGTAAACAACATTTATAATCATCTTAACTATTCTGAGTTAATTTTAGTACTTAACTTAAAACTGAATTTTTATTGATAAAATTCTAAGCGAAAAATACAAGTCCCACGTACCAATTATTACAAATAAAACTTGAGATTTATTGAAGAATTGATGAAAACATATCAGTGAAGGTTACTGCTGTTTTGCAGAAAGACACTCATCCAATTCCGTAAATCCTTTAAAATTGTATTTCTATTAATAGATTTTTTTATTTTTTAAGGCCAAGGTACATCTACCATTGTGGTGGGGGTCAATATGGAGTTTTTTCTCTATTATCATAAGTTAATAAATTTTTACAAGGTCACCAGGCTTATCGCCAAGGTAACCACATCTAACATGATTATATGAGTCAGTAATGTAATAAGTTCCAAGATTTTTAGAATTTTTTTTGGTTTTGAAATTGTCAATTTTTTTTCTTATTAAAAATTTCTGGGGTCAAGATCAAGGTAACCCACGTTCAAAATTGTGGTTGGCGTTGGTAATTTAATGTTTACTTAAAATTTTTACAATATTATAAATTTTGAATTTTTATCGAAGTTCAAAACCATGGATATCAAAGCCACTGGGGTCAAGATCTACGTCCCCACACCAAACATTTCAAATAGGGGAAACAAATGTACACAAATATGGCAATGCAAAGCCGATGACCATGAATTTCGCCTGTGTCGTCGACCACGATGGCAGGCGGATTTTGAATTATACTTCCCCTACTCCTGCGCTCGGATATATATTCCCTATCTATTTTGCCTGTCTCATTAAATAATTATCAAAAAATACAGCATTGTACCAAAAACATATCACTTTATAAGCCTGCACGTGTGTGTTTTAATCACATACATCGTATTTAAAAATCGTGAAAATGGTATAATAAATATCGCATATTTATAGCTTGCAAGCGCAGTTCACTTATTATATGAGAAAAGTAAAACTGTACAGTCGTAGTTACAGCTGTGGGTTATTCATCCTGTGTAATATAGTCCCACAGTTACAGATACGATTTGCACAGTAGCGTGACGTTGGAAGCACTGCACGCTGCGCTGGTTCAACGTGTTGCGCATAGGGCAGATGCCGCACTGGGCACGAGTGGTATTGTCGCCCGTATCGCTGTGCTTCAATAAAAAAATATTGGGTTCTTACACTACGGATGAATCACTCTGAAGTTAGCATGAACTTTGTCGTATTTAATTTGCATCAACTTCATGAATGGTTACAGCTGGCACAGTAGCGTGTTCACGTGGAATTAACAGTGAAGGCTTGTTTTATATTTTTCCACTCTTGGTTCACCTTATTCGATTTTGGAATTAAAAATATGTTGTCTTCAAGTCGTTTCTGATGTATTATTCGAGTACATTCTTCTTTTAAGCAGATGTACTTTAAATATTGAATTTTTCCTTAGCTTCTGTTTAGGAGTTGTCTTCTTCCATATTTTAAGTAGCTTTACTTTTGAACGACTAGGAAGTAGTCCGACGATAAATCAGGAACTCGAAACACTCTTGTATATTGCACTAGTGACCAAGTCTTCTCATTTTTAATATATTACCTATAATTGTAGCAATACCTTTAGTTGGCATGTGATATTTATGAATCTGTTTCTGTATGAAAAAGGCTTTTTTATTCTGAACTCATTAATTAATGAAAACTCCTTCAGTATCATCCATTTTATTTAATAATTTTTCTCCTTTTGAACCGATAGTGTTTGTGACTGGGATGTTGCCTGCTATTTCATTAGAATCACCTGCTGTTATCAGATAATCATTTTTATTTAATTTATATAAGGCTCTTTGCGAAATTTCTTTAATTTTTCTGAATCTTCTTTTCGTCGGTCTTCTGGTGCATTTACTCGAATTACTGATAAATTGCCNTTTGAATCTTCTTTTCGTCGGTCTTCTGGTGCATTTACTCGAATTACTGATAAATAGCCTCTCAATACCTTTATACTATTCGTTATTATGCTTTGGTTGAAATGTTGTAAAGTTTTGAAGTTTGATCATTAAAATTTTCTTTATATTATATATCGAAAACTTTTAAAACCAATTCTCGCCATATTTGGCTGGTAAGTAATACTATGGTACGTCATGTAAATGTATGCGATTTAAAGTAAAATATAACTTTGTTCAAAATGGCAGTCACACAAATATCTTATATTATTTGGTTTATTTACCGTACCATTTAACTAGTTTCAATAAATTTTTTTATCGAAAAATTTTTTAAAGCATCGTGTACCTACTTTTATCATTAATTTTTTTTATATAGAACCATATGAAATAAAGGAGTTTTTACATCATATCTCGTGAAACAATTGACGGATTCCTACCAAATATGACAAACAAGTATTTTTACTGTATGTAATGTAATATTTATTTTAGTTTAACTTGCTGTATTGTCAAAATAATTAAATGAATTGTAAAAATTTTTTGTACTACGGCCATTAAATTGTCTACAAGGAACCTGTTTCGCCATTTTTCAAGAAACCGCAAAAAGGATAAATAAGGATTATATCATTTCTGGGTAAACAGTTCACCAACTACTACAACATTTGGCTATTATCTAGTTTTATGGCAAGTGATGAAAACTGGTTAATTTTAAATAGGCCAAGCCCTTATTTTCAAAGTGGCGACCATATGGTTACTTTTATTTTATTTGTGAAATGTCGAAACCATGTAATAATTCCAACTTAAATTTATATGTTGGCAGTATACAGGAAGATTTACCTAAACTTTGCGGTGAAAATAATTCTGATATGGATGATGCTATCGACGTGCTTAACTAAAGAAATGAAGTTTATTTGAAGGTTCATAAATCCAGCCAAGACACAGATTTTTATAATATTATTATAAGTATTTTTGGAACAAAGGTACAGTTTTTAATATGGCACAATCCTATCCACATCAAAAAAATAAAAATTTCATAAATTAGAATGTTAATGGGGGTTTTGCAGGATTTTATTTCAAGTAGTTTAAGTGCTATCGTATTACAGCAATTTTAAAAACCTACAGTTTTCTGCTTTATTTTAATACTTAGTTTCTATGCTATGATGTTCGTATGTTTACTTTTTTGTTTTGGTATGTGTGGTATTCTTCTGAATGTGCAAGAAAACTAATCTTATATCTTATATATGTATGTGATGTTACTGTACCTTGTATCATGACTCTCTTAAGAAATACAAAAAGGAATAAACAAATTCAATAAATTCCACACAAGAAAGACAAAATAGTTCTTCACATGATGTGATCAAAATGAAGATCACCAGCTACAATACAAGCTTCCAGTCTGTCATGTCCTAGCATTACAGCAGAAATTTCAGAACAGGCAGATGTTCCTTTATATCTTCTAGTGTGGTCGGTGTGTCCTTGCAGACAGTGATTCTTAGCATTCCCAAAGAAAAGATCTAAAGTTTTCCGGCCTGGAGAACGGACAGTCCTATATACAAGTCAGCTTCGTCAAATTAAATGATTTTAAAACAATCTCTGAAGTTAAGTTGTAGTACATCTTGCACTTTTCGCTGGGCAACCATCATACTGATACCAAAGAATCCTCCTAGTCTGCAGTGGAAGGTATTCTAACATCTGTGGAATTTCGTCTCTTAGAAGGTTGATATACTTTTGGGGATACAGTGTTATTTTTATTAAAAAGGGCCTGTGAGATAATGGTTAACTATTCTACACCACACATTTACTCTCCATGGATGGTGACATTCCACTTGACGAAGCCATTGAGGACCGTTTACTGACCAATAGGTCATGTTTCTTAGGTTGACGTGACCATGAATTGTAAATGTTGCTTAATAATTAAACAAGATTCATGATAAACCTGCTGTATAGTGTCTTAATGACCACGAACAAAAGTTAACATGATTCTCAAAATCGACTCCATGTAGCTCTTGTTGGAGAGAAATATTACACGGATGGAACATATGGCGGTGCAGAATGCGAAATACACTTGCCTGACTCATGTCACTCCCTCTTGCGATTTCATGGGAGCTAACTTACGGCTTTACAACAACAGCAACTAGAACATAAATTCACTTTCTGCTCTGACCACGTTTTTGTTTCTGTTGCATTTTAGTTTCCCGTAATTTGTTAGAGAGGTTCGCTAATAATTGTCGATATGGTTGAAATCTATTGGGATATCGTTCAGCATTCACATTACAAGAACGAACAGCATTCTTCCTACATTCGCCATACACCATTGACATGTCGGCTCTCTCAGCATTGGTAAGTACCAGCTTCCAGCACGTCCTATGTCTAGCTAGCAAGAACTATCACAAAGTATGACAAGGAGGTTTAATTACATCAGTGTAAAGGAAACATAATCTACACAAAAATATGTACATCGCAGCCTAGTAACTATGCAGTTCAATGGAGCAGATATGTGTAGTTATTTATATTTGCAATATTAGGATAGCTCGTAAACAACATGTACTAGAATCCTGCAAAAAAGACCATTAACAATCTAATAACTTCCATTTTTATTTTCTTGATGTGAACAGGCATTGTTACATTTTAGGAATTGTAATTTTCTTCAAGAAATACACATTATAATACTTATTACAATAATGTCTATGCTGCACCTATGTGTCTTTGTATAAACTTCACTTCCGTGAAACCAGCACAGCTTCAATCAGTTAACTTATATTTTATATTTTCTAAGATACCTTAAATTACACCATAAATATAACAAGATCATAATATACACATATATATATATTTATATATACATAAACATATATATGAAGTATTAATCGAATATTTTATTTTTGAACCATATATTCTTCAACTTGTAACCATTATATGTGATTATCTCAGACTTAGGTAAAATATATTTGGACGCCATGGTTTTTGCAAAATTACAAGTCAATGTTAAAATATTTGTGTTTTTGTGATGTAGATATAAAATATAACAAACAATTTGCGGGAAATTTCAAAAGGGTTTCTGAAAGATTTTAATCTGATTAATTTGATGTCATGTTTAATAATAGAACAAATTCGTTATTTTCATTAATTTTTTTAATATATTAATACATTTCCGGCTTCAATTTTAAAGACCTCTTAAAGTAGTTCTTGGAATTTTGTTTTAGTGAGTTATCTTATTTCTGTACGTTAGAAGGTTTTCATTATTTGTACCTTTCAAAATCAGTGACATTATGATTTTGAAATGTGATTTTGCAAAAAACCTTTAAATTAAAAATATTTTATTTTAGGAAAAGGTAGTCACTGATAATTTCTACAGTTTGAAAAGTATTTGGTTCAAATAAAAATATATAAATTTTTCCGTTGCCAACGCCGTAATATCTACGATAATACATGCACACATTGTATTATTGCGCCTTTCCTAAAATTAACATTTGCATGGGCTGGTCATTCTCTCCATTCGTCTGTTAAGGGACTACATTCACTCTACCGTTACCATCTTTATTGGATTCATGTCTGTCATTATATCAGTCAAAAAATATGCATTTAGGTAACAGTGGTTTTAGTCAAAGGTTTATTATTAAGTATTTACTTCACCACGAACATCCATTACACTAAATTATTTATGACTAGGAATTGTTTGTGGTGACAAAATTTTAGTTACATTATACACTAACCAGGGATATGATATACGTAGTACAGTCAATAAGTTGGTAGACGTCGTGCATGGTTGCCTACACTGAAGGTGCCAGTCCAAGAAATTATTGAACGTCACGGTTGCGGTTGGCTACATACACTCGGGGCACCATTCAGCATAAGAACTTACTGACAGTGGTTGTAGCTTCACCAAGTAATAGTTACAATATAAGGTGTTGACGAGTGAGGACCAAGTCATGTCGAGCCACTCAGATGTAATATATGACTAACCGTAGTCTGATACTGTTTGACAAGTAGAAAATATCTGCTAGTGCTTCGGTGCTTTATTTTTTTAATATATATAGTTTTAACGTGTTTCGCATTCTTCGCCTGGGTCTGGATACCGAAGACGCAGTTTCCTTCAATTGCTATATCAACAGGATCAAGCGGCGAATAATGTTAAAACTCTTTTATTCTTATATAACTCTTTAAGACTTAGGTTAATTTATAGCTTCAGATGTTAATAATACGCAAATCTTTAGGCAGCACTAGTTTCGTTATCACAGCCAACAAGGTGTATCCCTTACATAAATAAGAATAATTCACAATGTAGAACGGTTACACGGTTTGCGAATCAGTTACCTGCAGAGAATATCGATATGTATCGAGACTTGCAGTGTACAGCACTGGCAAAAATAATTCCTGTTAGTTGTGTACACAGTTGTGTTTACCGGAACTGAATGAATCATTCGCCTTTAAAAGATAAATCTGTCTCTTTGTAATCTCCGCTTGTGTGTGGCAGCTTCAGCTCCTTTCCCGTCACAGTTAAATTTACAGCATCAAAATAAACTCTACTGACAAATTAAAACAGGTGATTCCTCGTTAAAAAATATGAAGAATATTTAATATATATCATGGCTGCTATAAATAATAGTTTAACTGTTATATTCTCGAAATTCTGTATACAATCTTGAGAACGGGTAGGTATCATATGGGTACACGCTGTTTAACTTCCTTCACTACAGTCTCTGAGGTTGTCCGCGGTTCGTTACTTGCTATGAGGCAGACATCGTCACAGCATTTCGACGAGAGGATGCGCAAATTTACGGATATCATGCATGCGATGGTATTTCCCGTCTGACAACGAACCGTGGACAATCTTGGAGAGCACTTTGAAGGATGATAAACAGTTTGTANGCGATGGTATTTCCCGTCTGACAACGAACCGTGGACAATCTTGGAGAGCACTTTGAAGGATGATAAACAGTTTGTACATGTACGATATTTACCGGTTCAAATGAGTGTATTCAGAATGTACGAGAATAAATCAATTAACCGGTAATTTCAAGAAGCTATTTTTGCTTTTGTTCTTGGCCAGACATGCCTGCTTCCATACCCCATGTGGTGTTTCCTTTCAAACGTACTTGTACACTTCCACCTGTACATAGAACATTTCCTGTGTTGGTACCATTTTCGGAAAATAAACAATAGTTACCATAACATCTGAATTGGCCATAGTGTATATATATATATTGATATATATGTTTGTGGGTTTGTGGCCAATANTTGATATATATGTGTGTGGGTTTGTGGCCAATATTCTAAGTGGAAGGGCGAAAACGTCTTGAAAGTGTAACTGAAGCAGAAGTTTGTTGCTAACAACACAGCCAGCCAGAATGAAATAGAATCCTCTGAGTTTCTTGATAATGGATTATTTTTCGACGAAGTACAAAACACAAAAAAGTGGTTATCAACCTTTTTCCATAAATAAATAGAGATTGGAACCCAATTTGTGAATTAAAAAAAAATATCGGTTAGTTTTTTGGGTTGTTCACTGCGGAACAATAATCTATCTAAAATAGTAAAAACCAAGAATTTGTCGATATAACTCATGAGTCTACTTTTCTCTATAGGCATGCATACATTTTTGATGATGTTTTTAGAAAGTTAGACGGTAGGTGGGTTTCGATGTATCGTAGATAGCAATAACATTATTAATGCAACCAGAAACAAAAACCAATCATAGTGAGAAAATTGCAAATACACAAATGTATTAATTTTGGTGGACTGGGTTCAGCAACTTGAAATATCAACAGAGGTATGTTTTTGAAAACAAGTATGTGAATCACTTAGTTCTTCTAGGTATACAGGGCCTACAGTAGTACAATTTGTGTGCAGAAATGGGTGGAAATAGGTTGACTGTTTAANACAGTAGTACCATTTGTGTGCAGAAATGGGTGGAAATAGGTTGACTGTTTAAGATATGGCATAAAAGAGTTGATTTCTCGTTTGGCANTGAGCAACTAGAAATATCAACAGAGGTATGTTTTTGAAAACAAGTATGTGAATCACTAAGTTCTTCTAGGTATACAGGGCCTACAGTAGTACAATTTGTGTGCAGAAATGGGTGGAAATAGGTTGACTGTTTAAGATATGGCATAAAAGAGTTGATTTCTCGTTTGGCATCACCTATTTAGGTAAGCCTAAAAACAGGCCCTATAAAAGCATATATGATATGTATAAGAAGTATTATAATTATAAAAACTTTTTTTAAAAATCTTACAATAGTTTTGTAGATATGATTAAATTATGTCAATAATTTATCCTAAAAATTTATTTAAAAAATATCTCACCCACTTAAATTACGTTTTATACGTGATCCATTGTAATACATCTTGTGTGCAAATTTTTGCTTTAATTCGATGAGTATTTCCCGATATATGGGAAAAATATTGCACTATCTTACAAAAAGTCTGCAAAAGTTGATTTATATAAAAATATGTAATGCTTTTTATGACTACTTTTATATTACTAAGTTTAATTCTATGTGGTAAGCTTTATTTATATACATGAAAGATTCATATAAATGAATTGTTAATGACTGCCTTTAAAAAAACCGCCAAATCACTTAAAACATAGCTTAATCTTGCGCTACATATATGCAAATTCGGGGACAATGGATTGGTAGGTCGCGAAAATATTACATAAAAGCTCCAGTTTCCATAATGGTGCTATTTTGATTATGTATTGGCACATTCTGTGACCCAATAAAACGTGCCAGGTTACATGAGTGTCAATTTTAGTAGGAATCCCTTGGTTGTTTCCCAAAATATGACACTAAAACAGTATTTTTTACGCCACGTTATAAAACCAATTGGCAGACAAATAAAGGTTCTGCTTCATCCAGGGGGAGCGACTGCCCTACAACGAGATCGCCAGGAACTTCGAGCACATATTGTTATCTCGTAAGTATACGAATTATTTTATTAGAAGCAGAGACGAACTTTTAAATTCAATTTGAACTCAACTTGTTTAATTTAATTGAGGATAAACATGTTTTAATAGCATTTTTCTTAAGACACACGAGATAATCTCTAGCAAAGAGACAAATTAGAAAATTAAATTTTCTTGAGAGATGGAATTTTTAATAACGAGGCAAAAGTTAAATGGATCACTTCAGTTACGAGATAGGCTAGTGTTGTTGGGGCCACAGATAAAATCATTTATGCAATATTGATTAAACTGTTCCTGTCTGACAGAGATAATTTTAATACAATAATTCTACTTCGATCTCACATGTTCTCACAATGTCTATACTGAGTAAATTATTTCTAGTAGCAGAAGATAATTTTCCTAGTCATATTTCTGGTATTTATTTGTAATCGTATTTTTTTGTGCTATTTGTGAGTGTTCTTTTATCATACACTATAGATTCTACATGTGTTACACCCTGCGTCTCTTCACGGGACTAATTATCTCTATTCTTACACTTTCACATTACGTTACGAAGTTTTTACATTTGGAGCCGTACGTGGGGCCTACTAAATGTACACGNCTATTCTTACACTTTCACATTACGTTACGAAGTTTTTACATTTGGAGCCGTACGTGGGGCCTACTAAATGTACACGCATTACTAAGTACACATATAAATGTAGTAATTACCCAGCTAATTTAGTAGATATTGCAAACAATTCTAAAGTTTCCATATTGCCCCCAATGAAAATAAGTTTCTTATCCATTTAATTGGCATATATAAACATGTCCTAAAACAGTATATGTGATATACGGCAGAAAGCAGTTACGAGGTTAGCAATATATAATGTAAAACATTTATTACCTTTTTTCACTATATTCAAAAATGGATTTAAAACAATATAACTTTCTAAGTTTAATGCTTACATAATGAAGTGCCAGCGTAACAAAGTTGAATGATAAATTACCTGATGGGTTAAAAGATAGATCGTTAATGTTTTTTTTTTTTAATTTTCACAATTTTACAAAATCATGGACCAATAATATTATCGGTTTCAAAATGAAATGCTTACATCATTCACTGTCATTGTACCAAATTTATTTGAAATGAGTTTAATCCATCCCGAGATAATATGAAAAACCTAAATTTTTCATATTTCACTAATTTACAAAATGGCGGATTAATAGAATTATTGGTTTCTTAATTCAATGCTTGCAGCATGCACTACGAATTTATCATATATGGTTTAAAAAGCCTTATTTATTCCCGAATTTAATGGAAATATCTATTTACTTTTTCTATTCGCAGAATTTTTCAAAATGGTGGACAAATCCTTATACAATGCACTAACAATGTGCCGAATTTGATGAAAAAAATTTTTGTTAGATCTAAATATAAAATACCACTTAATGCCCTTATACTGTCATTGCCATCATTTTGAAAATAAGTTACCTGCGTGATCGAAAAGCATACAGGTCCAATGTAATTACTAAATAATATTTGTGGATGTAGGATGGAAAAATTTTGTGATCGGATATAAAAGTTGTTTCGCAGGGGTCATAATTTCCAGACAGACATTTGGGTGCCTGCTTAAGCCTGTGTTTCCTTTGGAAAGTAAGCTACAATATAGCGCTCTGTATATTTATTGTGCACGCCACCGTTTTCGAGAAATTATATATGATTTTCTTATACGAAAGCATAACAGTTGCAGTGGTAGGACATAAGGCATACATTTATAGATAACGATGACGTGTTTTGTAAATGAACAGGGCGACATTTGTGTTGACTAAGTGAGGGCAATTAATAATCCGGAATGAACAAACCAGATACTTTTCAATGTGCAAGTTGGGCACCAATCTCTCCTCTTCTTTTATGAGTGGTGTTTGATATCGCGGCCCATTTTTTTTACAGCTTGCACTTCGTCATTCAGGAATACATCATCCACAAACTAAGAGATGTATCTTTCATTCTGCGGAGTTTTTGCAACAAACGTCTGCAACGTCTATACTTCCAAGGGCGGTTACAACCTCCCAGAATAGGCTTAGGCTATAGGAAGAATATCGTATTCTAAGCATTTTTGGTGAGGAATTGCAGCCTAAATCTGTAGGTAGAGTTAAGTTCCAAATTGTATTATTTTAGGCGTTGTAACGAACAAATATTGTTTGTTTCCAACTGTACAAATAGAGAGTATAATGCGCTGTCGTATGTCACTATCAATAAACGAATTTTGTGTTTGATGTTTTTGGCAATAATATTTTATGAGACCGAAGAATAAAATTTCTCTAACGAATCACGTCTCCAGCATGTGACGTACTTTCCTTACTGGAAGATGCTCACTGCTGTATAAAATACGTGCAATTAAATACATTTCCTGTTAAACGTACAGTAAACAACGTGTATATAAAATTAACATTAATATCCAGGGGGCGATTCCTCACAAATTAATTACGGAGATAATATTTATATACCGTTTTCTCTAAAAACTTTGCTAAAGTGTGTACACGAGCTTAGAAGTGGAAGTAAACCCATGTTTGCTGCAAATAAAGCATGCAGTTACTGAGCGTAATCTCAGAGTTTCGGTGTAATGCATTAACAAACAAAGATGTGCTATAAATGATAAGTTGGTTTGCCAATATCAGCCCCGTTTTGAGCAAATAGCAGTGGGACTCCATGTGTAGTGCGTGTTGCAAATGTCGCAGGTGCAACACATTCACGGTTTAAAACATTAAACATGCATTTCTCGTAAACCGAGTGGTGGTGCGCAATATCACAACACAAAGTATTTTATTTGCATTTCACTAAATTAAGCATACTGATGACGTCAGCAGATAAATGCTCTCATATTCCAGAGTATCACATGTTTCCATACACAAATGGAGTGCCAACAATTATTTTTTCATGGACGGGGTTGATGTCAGAAACTTATTTATCTTGGATGGCACATCTTTATTTGTTAATGCATTATAAGTAGTGACACCCGAATTTCGCAAAACGATTTCCACAAATACTATAATTTTATACCTTATAGCTGTACAAGCAGTTTTTTTTTATTAGCGGCGTATCTTTTGAGAAACATTTACCTACTCGGCTGGCCAATCACAATTTAAGAAACTTCAATACTGTACGTCTTTAATTTGTATGCAGTTACCTAAGGCGCGTTGCAAGGAAACTATCCAATCACGAAAATGAATCTGAGCTGAAGATTTGTGAAGTACAACTGGTCGTGAAATCTGTTCGCAAAATTTGGTTGTCCCTAGCTATATATCGTATATAGAAAATTTTTATTCCTTCCCATTTTCGTGAGGAATCGCTTCCCATAGTTCGTTTGGTATTTTTAGAAACACGTTGTATAGTCCACCTTGACTCAAAGAGTTAAACCATTTTACTTATTGAGTATTTACTTGGTTTATAAATCCATACACGGCTCTTAAAAGACTCCAGAAATTCTAAGAGTTAAATAAGAAAGATGACAGGCACTTATAGAAATTATAAAAATGTACTCTCGTAAAGATAGAATCGGTAGACTTTGTAGCTTCTAATGCAGATACAAGTAGATAAGTACACAGAGACGAAATGACATGGCCAGAGACGCCATTTTGCTGGCACGTGCAGCTGGAGTAGGCGGTACAAGCGACTATTTAAACTCTGTATTCTTAAATATTCTATGACTGCTGCGTAGAATTGTCAAGCAAAATGCAAACTTTAAAATTTCTCTTAGTTGGACGCCTTCCATCAAAACATATCCACTATCTGGTTTGGTCAGCTCACAGAAAGGGATATGACTAGATACACGGACATTTCCCTGATTCATTCGGCAACAAACTATAATCCGTAAATATTTATACATTTGAGCATGAGTTAGAAGTTCATTGGCTGTTGCTCCACTTTAACCCAAGACCAGGTTCCATGGGGTTCGGTTATTGTTTCCCTTGAAGGTTCGTTGGTTTAATTGAAGCAAAAGCAAATATGTAAACGTAAATGCAGTTTAACTTGTCCTCAGATGAATCCGCGAATTTTCCGAGTTTCTAGATATGATGTGATGCACTAACGCGTATTAGAGTTCTTCTTGCGAGGCGTACCGTCTTTATATCACATACTGTAGAAATGAGAATATACGAAACCTGCAAATCAAACAGGTGAACACGACGCACGCATGCCCCCGGATTTTCGCATGGGCAAATCGTGCTGGAAGATACCGCTGCTCTGAAGATTTTCTCACGGATCTCCCGTACTCCCCGCCCTTGCATTCTGGCGCTGCTCCATCCTCACATTGTTTCAAGATTGCCGGCTCTCAAAACATCGAGATTAATAGCCGCTCAAATATCTCCACTCAATCACGACGCATGCAACATCTAGCGGCACTTGACTAATGCCAACTCCCAAATGTGTACTACATAAAGGACCAAGGTAAAATAAATTATTCAGATGTTTTACCAGCACGTGGTTGCAAAGTGTATTATCCTCAACTTAACCCAGAACAGTGTAAAAATACATTATATTTTATAAAATTAAACTTTAATATTAATTTAAAATAGGCCTCAATACAAAATAAAATATTTCCAGTATTCGATAATAGTAGAATTATTTCCGGTAGTTGGGGAAAATGGTGTCTTGCGTCGGAGCACAGAGCTGGTCATGCTCTCTCATTCCAGTCCCCTGGCAGCCATCTTCTCCGCCATATTGCATGTCGGTGACCGTAACTTTTATCTTGGACCTTGACCCTGGTGATATTTACTTCGAAAATCCAAAAAATTCCAGAAATATTCACAAAATTAAAAAATGCATTTTAAAAATTAATAAATAATAAAAAATTTTATGACTAAAGATTTATTATTAAAAATTGCATTTATATATATTGATTTAAAAAAAAATATTTCTGAAGGTCCTTCACGCCCCTTCGCACGTCCAGCAGACGACTAATCTCCACCACCAATTACTAACCGTTCTTCGATCCCCTTCCCATATATATTTCATTGCCCAATTACTCGTTTTGGTTTGACCAATTAGTCAGCCAGCCTCCACCCCCACTATCCCCACCCATGATTCTCATCGCTTAACATGTTGACTGGCCAACACCACCACCAATGAATATTAGTGACTTATTACTTCACCCCTACCTATGCTTCTCATTGGCTAACCATGTCACGTTACAATCTTTCTCGTTGGTTTCTAGTGCGTTTTCGAAAAACTTCCAACCGACCAATCAGCTGCCTATTTTAGTCGCAAGCAGACTATTTTTTTTCCCTTAACTCTTAATAAATCGCACCCCGAGCCCCCTCGGGAAAGCAGCAATTTTCTCGCTCTTAAGCAGAAAGATGCACATGTGTTGTCCGAGCGACCACAAAATATTTTCGGCCATTTTATTATTGGGATGAGTTGGTTCGCTTAGTGCTTTGGACTAACGGGACGAGTTGCCGTACCTGCTGCGGAAATAATTTCTCCTGGTCTATGCACCTCACGAATTTATGGCTGTATTTAAGTAATGACTGTCCTACCTATAGAAGGACGAAGACATTCAGGACTGCTTACCGTGCCAGGAGTGTTTCGAGGGCTGCACCACCTCAGTTCCCGACATGCCACTTCGCAGGGGCTGGCGCAAGGCCCACCGTTAAGCCCTCATGTCGCCCGTGCCTGTGGAAGTCGCCCATGTGGAAGACGCCCCAGTCAAAGTTATTTACTCGCAAGCACGATGGTGTCCGATGTATATGGACCTCAATGATTTTTTAGTTGAATTGAAGACAATTTCAGAAAAATAAATCAATTCATTGTGAATGGGAACTTATTTTTTATATAACAAATATATCTAGTAAAAAATGATGTTTTGCGACTTTCAAGGTTTTTGCTCGTTGGACTCGTCCACTGTCAATCAGATTGCCTTCTCGTACAGTGAAGAAGACAATAAATCAAAAGTGTTCACATTTATACCATCATGGCATGGCAGCATCTCAACCGCCTAGAGACATACTAAACGCAAGGATTCCCAACGTATTAAAGGATGCCATAATTTGCGACAACCCAGCGTTTATTGTTGGAAGATGCAATTAGTTGGCGATTCGTAATGCCTGCCAAATCGGAACGAACGTCATAGGCCTTCACAAACAGCGCTGCTGACCACTGTGAGACGAATGCCACAAGACTTCTCGAGGGTAAAAATCAAAGACATTGCTGTGCTCCATGCAACTCCAAAGCCATGAGATTGTTAGGAATCCATAGTACATTAAAACATGAATTGTGTGAATGCCATGCCATGACTCAGAGAAGAAACTTGTTAAAAAAAGTAATCCTTGTTTTTTATACGGAGAGGAATATTATTGTAACATGTGCATCAATAAATTAGTTAGAAATATTTTTTTACCTCAAGTTATTTCCTGCTCACGTAATTAACAAAAACACCGTTGGTAAAGATAGAAATGGTTTCAATCATGCTCTTTATAATTTAAATAAAATATCTCCAAAAATATTTTAAAACTCAAAGATACTCTAGCCACCGCCACCACTAAGATAACATGAATATATTATATGTGTATGTGGGTAAGATTTTTGTTTATATAAATTAAAGATGAAGGGAAAACACTTTCCAAATGAAGGTGGCCTCAAACATTATCTTCATAGGTGCCATGCAGTTTCAGTGACACCTAGAGTTAAGGTTGGTACCACATGCAGTATTCACAAGTTGGCAGCCATGCATAAGATGTACTTTACCCTTCCTGTAAAGCAAGCTGTGGACGGCACGCGGCCGCCTGGAGCCTGAGAATGAGAGAGCAGCTCGCTTGACCACAGTCGCATACATGTTATGTTATATGTATTATTCCAACAGCGATCGATTGCATATTCATATATCATGTAATTTTTAATATGCTGCAATATAACACACGAATTAATATTTATTTTATCATACAACTTTAAAAAGCTGGGGAAATAAACACACTTCTGTCTTTAACCTATTCAAGAATAAACAAGGGCTCAATGACAGGAGGGTCCAGTTTCGGCACTTGTAAAAAATATACACAATACCATACTGATTGATGAAAATTAACAGATAACATACGAGTTGGGACAAAGAGAACATACTGATGGTGACAAATAGCTAACATTCCTTACATAATAAAACACTCGCCACTCCAATTCCTAACATTTTTCTTTCTTATAATTCATTTTTTTCTATAACAAACTAAAGCCTGCGCACAGGGATGCCACGATGTATAGAAGTTTCTGCACCTTCGATTCATAATCTCTTTCACGCTAGCGCACTCCCTATAATTAATGTGCTAATTCGCTCTTCATTAAATAACACACAAGGTAAAATGGTAAAAGTATATATAAAGAATTTAAAAAATTTACACTTTCGGGAGATTTTTTGCTTTCAAAAAGCATTATTACAATATTATAAAACATGGGGGAAAAAATCAGATTACATAGATAATTTTTTCCTGTGTTCGTTGTGACGAAAAATCGCATTTGAAACTTACAGCCTTGGACAACGTATCCTTGGCTCATCATAGTTCCAATGCCAGAATGGCTCACTAAAACCTAAAGAAAAAAATCAAGATTTTTTTTTTCACGCGCACATCGGAGCACTTAAATCAGTCCATGTACACTTAAGTCTTCAGGGTATTAGCTACAGATTTTGCTTTCAGCTTCATAAATGCGAAGACTGGGCGCACGAAGCATGTGTGGACATTGACTCTTCGGAGGAATACTTATTTTATGACGTATGTAAGGCCAAATAACGGTTTGGTTATATTTAAATCTATGTCCTCGGCTACCCTCCAAAAATGTGTCCACTGAAAATCGAAGCCTAATTTCTAGACTTTATATAATCTTAGATAATGAACCTATCAGATTGTTACTTAATTATAATTGTGAGAGATATGTTGTATTTCCATTCTAGTATAAAAATAAAGATTTTATTCTTTGATTTTCACAATGTCATTAGATTTATTTATGTGGTCGGGGCTACCATAACATACCAAAACCGCTTCTCTATGACAATGCAAACAGGTTAGTGTTGTTTCGCATTAAAGATATTAATTTGTGTCATGTTTACATAGATTATGAAAATACGGACATTACATCTTTAGAGTTTAAGCATCTCTGTGCTTTGTGCTGGAAATACAAGTATTGATTTTTGACGATCGTTAAGGACTGGCCCCTATATAATGTGAGGTACCGACCAGGATTCAATCAGTTCATCTTTGACCGCCACGAGAGATTTACAGAAAATCAAAATTCGGGCAATGTTACTTCATGTTTCATCTTAAATAAGACGAAGATGGAGATTGTCTCTTTCAAAGAAACACTGGAATTTGTGATTTATGGTTAAGGAATAATAATAAATGTTGGGGAACCCGAACGGTCCGAGGACGCTGCTACTAAACATTTCCTCCTCGAAACTGGTAATGCCATCATCTCGGAATTGCGCAGTATGTTGACCGAACAAAATACATTCTTTCGCAACTATGTGTCCAAGTTCGGAGTGAAGTTGGAGCTAGTGAAGTATGATATCGTCCGCAGTATTTTGGCCATGGACGAGCACATAACGTGTTTTCAAAGTCAAATTGCCGACAGATTGAATGTGGCATTTGTGCAATAGGAAGAGAATCTGGAAAGCAGGAAGGACATAGTATATCTACAATAATTACCTCGATTTGTCATGTCACCTCGAATTACCGATTTTCAGATGCATAGCAGGGATATATTGGATGTCTACAGTTAACATCTGAGCAAGATCGAAAGTATTTTGGAGGAGACCGAAAACTAGTTCTATTAAAGAGAGCAACAGTAAAAATTTTTATTCTGTGTGATATCAGATAGTGCCAGCGACCTGCATTGGACAATACAGTCGGTTCGCTCGAAGTATTTGCTCTCCATGACGGCTAACATTTCGCATGACCTTATAATAAAGGAATTTATAAACCGGTTAATCGTCATATTGAAGTGCTCAAGGAGAGCTATAGAAAACTCGAAACTGGGTAAATCAAAATCCAGGACACAAGAGAACATTTAAAGAAGGGGAAATATGATGATATACAAAACAAATCTGGACTATCGATCGGATGTATATTAAGAACACAAGAAAAAGGAATATAAGAGAGTCTTCAAACCTAATGCTCTTGTTCGCCGGTACCTAGGATCGTACACGTCTCTGAATAATGATGCAACGTATAGTCTATACATGCTTAATGATCATTGGTTCCTTGGTGCTAATGAAATAAAATTTATATCTGGAGGGATCATACAAGTCAGCGATTAGACGACACAGGAAACCCCTGAGCTTCACAAATTTCTATTTCGCAAGTAGCCCAGAGAGTTTGCAGAATGCGACCTACTGGAAAACAAGACGTTTGTTGGATTCACGCATGAACTTTACTAGGATGACTATCTCGAGACAAGTGTTTTTTTAAGGATGAAGATCACGAAAAAAATCGAAATTTTCGCAGACCTCTTCAGTGGCCTAGCACTGAAAAAAGGTGAAGTTCTGAAAAAAAAATAGACGATGACAATAACACCAACTACTTATTTTGGGACAACACGAACGAGCTAGTCGATAGACTTTGACTACTCCTCGCTTCGCAAAGGGTTGGAAGTTACTCCAACACTAGCGAATTAGTTTCGAGCTTTGAAGAACTTTTTGGAGGGGGGTGGGGGCTGCATAGAATGAGTCAATTGGGAATCGTCAATTAATTACACACATCTGCGAGACGCATTTACCGTCTCCCTTAGTCATGATATGTGGGATGAACGACCTATTTCAAGCCAACCTCTTCGAAATAATACTGTAAGCACGGATCAACAAGGAATACAAATACATATTGACCATCATCGATGCATATAGCAAATTCGTCTTTGCCACGTTTGTCTATTCGAACAATGCCCGTGATGTTTCCGAGACCATGACTGATGTGCTACATGAAGGACGCATTCCGACTAATCTGCAGACCGACCGGGGCAAGGAATTGTACAATGCAAAGATGAAGGTTGTAATGAAGAAACATAAAATAAATAATTCTTCCACATACAGCTATCTCAAAACTTCTATTGTCGAGAGATATTACAGGACTCTAAAGGGCAAGATGTGGAGGCATTTCGCTAATGACAACTAAATGTGGTTGGATATATTCCTAAAACCCATATGCTATTACAATTTTTATATTCACTTTACAACAAACATGAAGACAGAAGACGTGAAAGATGACTCTCTGCTTAGAACATTGTACACTGACATGAAAATGTGCTACCCACACAACCCTAAAGCCAAGGTTGGAAATCTGGTGAAAATATCCAAAAATAAAGGTGACTTCGGGAAAGGATTTACAGCGTAATGATGCCCCGAACTCTTTCTTGTTCGACGTCTACGAAACTATGATCTGAGCACCTACTTTCTTGATGAAATGAATAATATTCCTAACCATGGAAATTTCTTCACCAAAGATATCCTGCCTTCAAGGTTTCCAGATGTGCCTTTGTTTGAGAAGCGACGTAATAGATGGTAGTATCTCAAGTGCTAAGGTTTCCCGACATGCTACAATTCCTGGATCGACGATGCAGACATTGAACAGTGTACATCAAATATGGCAATTATACACCTTTGTATAGGTGTTTACTAATTTAGTACTTTAACTGAACTAATTGTGTGTAAAAACAGTTCTCTTTTATTTATTTTAACAACTCCTTCTCAATAAAAACTGATATTTAATATAAAAACCATATCATTAAAAAACGATAAAGAAAAAATAGTTAAAAAATACTATTTACATGACCTCGTCATCATTCAGGACAGGTCGATAGAACCCTTGAAGATACTAAATTATCTCTGATAATTGAAAAATTAGTTATCAATGCTTTCTACTGAATGTTTTTAAATTTAATATGAAGTAGAAATGGCATGTTGATAAAGGGGGTTGGAAAGGGGTGGAAGCCTTTCGACTTACTATCAAGTGAGGTTTATTGGTATTTTAATAACAAATAAAAAATTGGTAAGGTTGATGGTGAAGGGACCTCTATAAATATAATTTTTAAAAATTAAATTTTGATTAACAAAATGAAAATTAATTATTTATAAATGTTTTGGTTATTTTTTTATTGTTTGGCTTCAAGTTCATAAAAAGTCAAGGTTGATGGACAATGTCAAGGTCAAGGGTCAAAGACAAGGTCACTAGAATCTTAGATGGCAGCTGGTTGACATCATTTCATGGCAACTGGCCATCTCCTGGCCCCTACTCCACAATTCGTTATGCCTGAAGGCAGATAATCCCCTTCTATTTCTTTATTTTGTAAGAACGGATGTTATTTCCGTTTTTCTTAAGTACGAAGTATATTTCCTTAAATTAAAATAAATTTTCGAAAATGTCCGAGAATATGTAATTTATTTATAAAATGAAGTTGAGAAAAGCCAAGAAATGTTTTGTGTGTTAGTTTAAGTCCATGCTGCAGAAACTGCTGCTCGTGAATGCTTGTTCGTTGCTTCAGTAGTTGTACACTGGTGTACATTACCTATCATATCAAAGGTTGGGTGAAGTAAATCAACGTGTGAAAATAAATGTGCATGTGTTTCCATCCATTCCGCTCTTATCGTTAATGTCCTGATTAACATAAAAAATCTACTGAAACCATAAGTATGAATTTTATTGTTTAATGATCATACTCAAAAGTAACTAATAAAATACAAACCGGAATTGTACTAATAAACCAATTTAAATTTTGGGATCTTAGAAGCAAAATAACACCCATATTTTTGTGCTGTTGCATTCCATTTAAGTAATAAATGTTATGGATAGAATGTCATAAATTACAGGGAAATAGCTATCATTAAAATTAAATGCGAGATTAGAAAAACTAAATTATATTCAACCACTGATATTTAAATAAATGTTTGGAATCCTGCCCCCTCCTCGAAACAGATTAACATGTCTTGTAAGCCAATGAGGGTGAGACGAAGTGAATATGGTGAAGCACCGGAATCCAAGGGGGGAGGAAACAGTAGATATCTGGGAAAACTCGCGGACAAGCAGCATCATCCAGCACGATTCACATGTGCAAAAATCCAGGAGCGATCGCACCGGGAATCGAACCTGGTTCTCCTTAGGAGTTAAACGACGTAGCTACTAAACCACAGTGACTTCTTATACAGCATGAAGAATAGGGAGACTGCGACGGACTCTCACACAAAGACTACTATCCTGGGCGGTGGTGCACAGGGGCAAAGAGCTACGCCTTCCCCCGAGTTCTATAACAAACAAAAGATGGAGCAGGTATCTCTCTTAGAACAGTTAGTACAGTACCCAGTTATGTAGAAAGCAAATCAATAAATTAAATTATATCATCTCATTCAACCTCCCAGAGATATCATTGTTACAATCACGAACGACACTTGACATCACGACTACTAATAACCACAAAAATATGCCACCAAATAAAGACACTAGACAGGAGTCACCACAGACTGACTCGCACCATACAACTACCAGCCATGTCACACCATATAATGCAACTGTCTACATTCCGTCACAAACCATATCGTCCATTAACGAATTTAACTATCTTGCATCTTAAAATGATTCCAGTCATGTGTCACCACAAAATTTGTTGCTACAATTCAGTGCAGCTACATCTTACCTACTCGATTTCTCTGATTCCAGACACATCATACCTTACTCCACCAACACCAATCCTTACTTCTCATTAGGTTACGGCTTGATCACCACAACTAACATACCAGCAACATAGCAGAATCTCATCACTCACCTTAAACCTCAAGACCAAGAAGATTCGTATTTAATCAATCTAGAAGTATTTCAACCAATGCCCAAAGAATGAAAAAAGAAGAGATGCGTTTGTATTTTTGTTGGTGACACATGTGAAAAACTCCAACCTCATCTAGTTTCCTGATGGTCTCACCACAGTAACCATTGCATTCATCATCAGGTCATCCCCAATATAACCAACTTATATTCACAAAACAGTGGTCACGACGATCGAAGAACACCATAATGGACATACGAACCACATGTTTCTAATTTCCATTTACTGACCACCACAATTTATCTTCCTCAACCACACCAACGAGGCCTTCATTTCGAATTACAATCATGATGTCCTAGCTGGGGACATCACTTAAAGCAACTCCTCCTGGGGGTGACCAAACCCCAAAAGACAGGAGACCTCCTTTCGCCAACTACTCTATTATTTACCCTCAGTATTTAATGAACCTGCCACCCTGACATACCACAACATCCATCTCATAAGAACACCCACATGCATCGACTTCACACTATCCACCCCTCCTTTCAATTCATATGTCACTTACATCACCACTTGGACCTCCGACAACACTGTTGTGGTCCATGTACTGCACTGCTATAACCACATAAATCCACATCTCCCCAGTCTAGACTTCTACACTCTTGGTTTTTATGGCTTCCGTGAAGAAATCGACAAAACCACAATCACTTTTACCTCTGCCATACAAGAAGATACACGTGCAGTCATCCCATTCACATCCACTGATACCTCCATCGCCACCTTCCCCTGTTCTTGCATAAACACTTGTGCAGTAGTTAGTAGGCTTTCCTCACCACAGGAATCTATATCACTTGCTCAAAAGCCTCCAGCCTCATCTCAGTCATATTTGGTTCTATGTCGACCTACATAAAATGTATTGAAATCACACCAACGAACATCCCTTTCCTCATAACGTCACCCTACACTGCCACAAGAGCCATTCAATGTTAAGCAACTGTCTAATCTTACCAGACATTTTAACCTGCCACTCCTACCTGAAAGACCTTCATACATCAAGCATCACCCCATTGGTATAGCTTTTGCCATTCTCTCCAAACATTGGCTCACATCAGCATTTAGCTGTTACATTATCCTGCCACCCTACTCTGAGCTCTCCCAGACACACTTATTTATATGTTCATATAAAATGCCATGTACATTCTGTGTAATGTCGCTAAAACTCGGAATGACACCATTGTTTTACCTATATGCAAGAATTTAATGTAGAATATGTTCAAGGCCATGGAGAAAGTCATATTCGGTCGCCTCATCCACACAGTCACATCACGTTACCTTCTACCAATTCTCAATTCGGATTCGGCCCTTGTCATCACTACCTATGTCTTAACCTGTGTGGAGCATCTGGTGACCAAAAGGTTCTCCATGAAGCAACACATTCGCATTATCCTTATGGGACCGTACAGAGCTTTTGACTAAGTGCCTTCCCTACAACTCATCCCTACTAATCTTCAATATATATCCTTCCACATATCATCCACATCTTGTACCTTGAGAGTTACACCCTCTAGGTACATGCAGAGCATGCCCCCTTGACACCCGCTACATTACAGATGGTATCACATGAATTTTCCTGGTCAGACCATTCTACTCATTATTCATATTCACGACATACCACCTACTGACACCCACATTATGAAGTGACATGAGCAACGTGTTTGCTAGTCACATATTGTCATGTCCACATGCTGAGTAAATGCCCTAGTTGAGGACATACTTCCAAGCAGGCTCAGCTTAACAAATACATCCTCTGTCAAGACCACAGAGAATACTGTCATCGCCTTCACACACAGAAATTCCACGCCCGAACACCCATTCCGGACTCTTAGAAACCATAATAGCTTGAGTAGATACAGTAAAACTTTTAGGCATCACTTTCGACAGTAAATTCTTCTTCATCACCTATATTGACACTGTCACCACAAAAACCATGCTCAGCCATGATTAAACCCATCCATTGATTGCTAGTCGTCTGGTTCATTCAATAAAATTAGTCAAATAATGTTCGGTACTTCAATTATCTAATTTCTTATTTAAGTATTTCCTACACGATCACACTTCTCCACCGATAACCTTCGACCTCCCAACCACATCATCTTTTGTTCACTCCATCTAATACTCGAACTGTATTTACCAGAAAAATACCACATGATATCGAACAGGTGCGTTTCTCACTACCACCACATTATTGTCGACATCGCAAACACAATGTAATTTGAAATCAGTAGACATAGGAAGCTACTCAACCAACAATTTGCCGAACCACAAGCGGCGATCAAATATTCTAAAGGATCATTGCTGTCCACACTCAAGCTCAAGAGATAAGAGTGCGTAGGAAGAATACATGAAGACGATGACTCCACCAGGGCTAGTGGAGTATAACAATGGTCGTGTCCAAGGGGCTGACTCTACAACTGAAAGTCCCCCGACCAATGACAAGCATCCATTCTTAGACCCCCAAATTTTGCCTTATCCCAGCTGCAACCCTCCCTTTCTAAAACTCCTCCCCAACAGCTAGTTGAAAAGGCTCCCGCCTACATTTTCAGGTATAAATATAAAAACCTTGAGGCAGGAGTGAAGATTAAACATTATATTGTTAATTCTATTGCTTCTTGACTATTGCCACTCGCAGTTACTCAGGTGTTTTCACGACTAAACCAAGTTGACAACTCCTGGTGTCGACTGCTTGGACCGCATGCTATTGTGTCACGTGTTTATGAACACATAATACTAGTGTCAAATTTAAGGTGCTTCTTTGCTGAAAATAAGGAAGATGAGGTGTGTGTTAAAAACCAAATAACTCAAATCTACGGTTTTCTTATTATTACGGGTTACGATCCAGCCTTTTTTCAGTAAGCCTTCATATGTGGGTCGTAAAATGTGTCTATCGACACAGCATTTTTCCACTTAAATCACTGTCTGAAACTACATCAGTGCACATTGTACCGAGCTAGGAGAGGTTTTTATATATATTTTGAATTAATGGATTAAAAGTAATTGTAATGTAAACATCATCAAACACACACATGTCTCCTTCTGCTGTTTGTTACACTTCCGCGAATGGAAAAATAATCTGGTTTAAATGATTAATGAGGCTTGAACGAATAAGTACTTTTAATGGACATAAAAATAGCATGGGTTGGGGTTACGCTAACAGATCGAATCCTTAATCACTTAAAAGAAAAAAACATTTCTCGTGTAATAGCGTTATAATTTTTCGCCTGGTGAGACCAACTTGAATAATGTATGCTATATAAACAAAATGCCGAGGCACACTCGATGTGCTGGAAATAAAACATCACCTCTCGACACATATTTTCAAAAAGAAAAAATAACTTTCGTATTTTCGTATGTGGGCGGGAATATCGAACAAACGTACAAACTACTACCTACATTGAGCAATTTCATAACGGAAATCGATGACGTGACGGGTACTCAGTAGAATGTCTGGCGAACAGAGAGGGTCAGAAGCATTATAGTCCAGAGCAATAAAGCCCACACTCTGCCAAGTTGGTCTCGACTAAATTTTTGTCTAAAGGAAGCTATTCGTTGGTAAGTTATTGGTATATGGTTTGGTTTAAAAAAAAACGGTCATTTGTGTTAATTATTGAGGCCTGGTTCTGGTGAGAAACAAAGCAGTATGCTGACCTGGTACCAATTTAGAAAAGTGAACATCTAGGAAGCCAGGAGGTATCGAGTGGATTGTCACGCCAGCCTGTTGTTCGCAACCAAGTGTCCGTAATTTTGGTGACAATGAGCTGTGCCGCATAGCTAAACACAGCCTACTCATCATCACTCATCAATAGCATTCATAGCCCTTAATGGGATGTCATATGAGACGAAATGCTACATTCTGACAGCTACCCCGGTTTTTCGAATGTTAGTTACCGAAATGCTTAAATTCCATAGTGACCTGACTAACTACAATGTTTAAAGGCTACATTTACGACACCGTTTAAGTTGAAAAATGTGTACCTAATAGATTTGTTCGTTTTAATACTAAAGGAGTTCTTAACTACATAGTTCATAGCTATCCAATATTTGTCGTTAAGGAAGCATCCTCGACGTGAAGATGTGTACGATTTATATCTTGTCATGTGTTAATGGCCTTCAGCTAGTTAAGTGACATAGGAAATAAGAAAATGTATTCTATTGGTTTGAAAACTTTGAAGAAGACTTTTCTTTTAACCATGACACATTCAATAATTTCGAAACTATGTTACTTAATAAATCCTTACTTCACAGAAAGTAAAGTTAATTTACATTTCTTTGTTTGGTTGAACTTGAGGTGATTATATTTAGTGTAAACCACAATTTTTTTTATGGAATCTTTATATGTTACGTCTCTTATGTACACGGAATTCATGGTGAACAGACTCTAAAAAGGCTTATTTATTGTGTTCGAGGCCTAGAAACGCGGGCGTGCTAAGAACGACCCAGGGAACACGTCTCATTTATGCCACATGTCCGTCGTCATCTATGGGATATATCGAGGAAAAATCACCTTTTTATAAAAAATCAAGTCTCACCTTGCACAGTGATAAATATACTGCAATGTCTGATAACAATGTAGTGCGTATAACAAAAATTAAGCTACAGTAATTGATTTAAAAACATAAACTTAGACATTAAAATAAATATTTAGCACTGCATAGCAGAAAACAGATATCTTTAATTTGGATAAAACTTCTTCAAAATACATTTTAAGCCTACTTTCCGAACAGAGGAAAACAGTATGGGATCACTTTCCTCTCTTAGTTTGTGTGTTTGCGAGTATGTTCGTACGTTTGTGTGTTACTGTGTGTGTTGTGTTCGTGGCACCAAACTTTGTACACATATAGTACTAAGTAAGGACATCTGGCTTTTATAGTTATACATCACGCTGTGCACTTACTTTCAAAATAGCGGCCATTTTATAATAATGGGTATATGTAATATATCTGCAACCATTCAAAAAGATTTTTACAAAACATTGATTGTTGGCAGTGCATGCAGGTATAATAATCGTATTTACAGACGGATATTCGTGTTGGTCCTCCATGTTGGAAATTAGTACCACATGAAAAATTATTTATTTACGTGATATCTGAAATACTATTTAACCAATTCCCGTCATATTTGTTAATGTAGTAATACTATGGTATGTCATGTAAAAGTATGGGGTTCAAATTTTTTAGGTTTTAATTTTTTAAATGCGGCATACAAATATTTTAGCGATTTATTGTCATATATGCCATACCATTCGGCCAATTTTTCCATATATTATTGTAGAAAGTATTTATTAGAGACATTATTTATGTCAACACTTAGCCACTTTTGTAAAATTGTGCCACACGAATAAAGATTTTTTACTTGATACCAGGGGGAAAGATTGACCGTTTCCTAACAAACTTGGCAAACATTTAGTACTGCAGCTGGTGATTTATAGTTGTATGTAATCGGTAGTTACAACTCTAAAGTTCAACATGGAGGCTATGTAGCAAGTTTAGATAACTATGCCATATTTTTGAAATCATGAAATACATTCCAGTTAAATTTTCATTTTGACAGGAAACGTTAAAACTGTAAAATACCCCTACAGGTATTCTTTTTATGTCTGCAATTTTGTAAGATTGCTCTACAAGAATATATTTAATTTTTATGGCATATCTGAGTAAACAGTTGACCGAATCCTGACAAATTTGGAAAAAAACTTTTACTGTGCCAAGTGTTGTAAGCTTATATGTTTTAAGTACGTTTGACAGTTATTAACAAAATAGTGGCCATACAACTATTTTAACTAAGTGTCTTATATCGTCCAAAACTTGTAGTTTATTTAAACTTTACTTTGTATGCCCGCTATATAAATTAGGATAATCACATGTGTCCACATGACGTCACTTTTGTCTGCAATTTTGTCTCTTCATTTAGTAAACAAATCACTTACATTTTCTTATGAACGTTAAATTTTATCATAAAATATAACAACAGCAATATTATAATTATATGTATTTGAAGGATTAATTTCTCCTATGCAATTTAAAAAGTAACTAAATTTTTTTTAATATTTTGGGAAATCTCTTAAAATATACTTTGTGATTGCTCATGTTTTGGTTAATTTAAACTTTCTAAGTGAACACGTAATTTATTAATATTATTAACATTAAGATTGATATATTAAATTTAATAACAATTAAGTTTTTTTTCACACTTTGGTGGACCAACTTTTATTGCTCTAACATTGTCAGCCAATATTTTACCAGTTATTTATTTATTGCGATTCCTTCAGCAATCAAATCACCAACCCTCTAATAAATATTCTTCTTTTTTCACTTTTTATTATTTATCATATAGGAATGGATAATAATTTTATATCAAAGTTAGCAAATATAAGTTGTCTATTAAAAAAAAACTTCAAGTGTAATATTCGATAAAATATTAACTCAACTGCACTGATTACATTTTATACATAATATTTCATTCCTAACACAAGTTAAAATGAAATAACAATAACATATACAGATACCAAAATCATTGTTCCTTGATATCAGTATGCTTAAGATTTTTTTTAAAACATATCAATGCATAGTATACATATTTTTATAATTTTTTTTAATTTTCATTTTAATTTTATAATTGTATCCAGTTAATAGCCTGAGTTGACTAGTTGACAGGTGATATAGTGGATGGTTACTGGGGCATTACTTGTGATATATATAGTAAGCAGACGTCCTTTTTTTTAAGTTATTCAATAACATACTTTCTCCTCTGACGATTTTGGCACAAGGAACAATTTGGTCTCTTTATACTTGCTGTTCGGAAATTAAACTCCTAAACTGCAAAAATCGATTGATTCCCTATGAAAAATAAAGCCGAAAATAGAAAGGATACCATATACCTAAACAGAATATTAAAGAACTTACGAGCCTGTGATAACTGTGTTTTGAAAACATATTTTCGCTGAATGCATTGTACATTCTGCCAGGTGAAGGAATGGCGTTGATTTACGCACAGTACGTCCCACACGGTAGAATGGGACACGCCCATTTGGCTAGGTATGCAGCGTGTATTATGAGAGCTTGTCGTTGGTGTGCTGTCGTATATCTTCTTCAAACCGAACAGTAAGCAAAGACCGATGACAGCCAGCATTACGCATGTGTCTCTGCAACATGGGATCCATAAATCACCTTTTTTCTGTGAAGTTTATAGGTATTGTTAAAGTCATTCGGCAAAAATACATTTTCCAAAATCAATTTTTTAGACTCATATCTCCTTAAGTATTCGTTTTAGGTATACGGGATTATGTACATTTTCGAATTAATTTTTCTTAAGGAAACGCCTTCTTAATTGAGGTATTTATTTTCTGAACATCTTGTTGATTCTGGGTATGTCTTAGTAGATCTCAACAACAAATACAGAAAAATAGTGGAGGATGTCTTGTTTAAGTCCCTTCATATACCAAATATTCTGTATAATGTATTCACGGTAACTTCAAGATTTTCTGAAGCCCTGCTAAAGATCTACTTTCCAGCCCATTTCGTATCCTTCTGCCAAAGGGTAAACAAACATTGCCATGTGGCAGTCACATGGCAATGTTTACATTCCACTGTTTGTGAGTACATGTGTTCGTACATGCACGTACCCATCATAAAAGTAATGTATATATTATTAATGGATATTCCACAAGCGTAAAGTTTTTAATCTTGAGGATTTCACACAAATGAATATGTGATGCAAACGAAAAACATTTCATTATATAAACCCAAAATGTGAGTATTAAAAATTAGATATTTCGTGTGCGTGCCTGTGTCTCTCTCTCTCTCTCTCTCTCTCTCTCTGTGTGTGTGTGTGTGTGTGTGTATATATAGGTTTGATTTTGACTGGGGGATTGGGTGGGGGAGAAAAACTTTCACTTTGATTACATATTATAGACACAATACTTTGCAATGAAATGTGTCAACATTCAAGGAGTCCATCCAACAACATTAACATGGCAACGCCAATCTCTCATAAGCCCCCGGATGGCCGTACTGTAGAGAATTTGTGCGATTCTTGTTTAACCTAATATTTCATTTATCGGTTTTTTTATACTAATATCAGCTCTTTATTATTTGATTTTTCATAACGTATGACTTTAATTTGTGCTAACCTTCTCGTACAGATTCCTTTTGCTTTTGAAATCTGTATAAGAGATTACTCATAGTGCGTTCTAACGTGTTTAATATTTTTCAAATTTATTTCAGGTTTGCTTAAAATTTTATTTACTGTATTTTACGTTGTATGTTGCGGTAGTTTTTGTGTGCAGTCATGAGTTCTAGCAAGGTGAATAAAAGAGAAGTCACCAACGCCAACAGGACATCATTAACCTCACCGAATCGTTGTATTCACTAATTAGCTGAGGGGAAATGAAACCCTGCAACGTCGCGGAAAGAGCGGCAGAAATGTTGAAACTCTCCAGATCTACAGTGCTAAGATATGTTAAAATATCTGTAGTATTAACCATTGCGTTTGCAAGTTGTGTGTGTTAAGATCAATTACGTTGGCCCCTCGAAATGTGTTTACAAGATCATGAAGAAAATTTGTTAATAACTTGATAACATCGTCGAACGTTGTCTACATGTATTTTTAAAGTTTTATTTTGGTAATTATTAAGTTTATAGGGTTTCCTGTAAAAATAAAAATAATTAATTGAAAATCTTATATTTCCACTCTGCTAATGATGCAGAACACGAATATACGAGGGGCATTAACGTCCGACTAATTTCGTAATATGTGCCCACCTAACCTAACAGAACCTAACCCCACGATGAGTGAATCACTATTTTACATTTTTTAACTAACCTAGGATTGTAGGGTTATATAGTAACCAATACCTGCCACCTATTAAACTAACCTAAACTAACACACGGCAGAGCATATCACATTGTCACACATCATTTGTAAACAAACCCTTGTATGTTTTTGGTATCAGTAACTGTAGTTGACCCAGTAACTGAATTATGGTCCTTTTTAAATTATGCAAATTAGGTTGGCTATGTAGCACTGAAAGTGAAAAATATGACACTGATAATTTACAATAACTAAAAGACAATGGCTGTAGAACAGTGGTGTTGGGGAAATGCATTAATACACAATTGTTTTCTTAAAAGATTATGACTGCGATTTCATCGATTACGATGTCCTCTCATGTTTAGTGAAGTGATACAGATATGTTTAATAGTAGGGGAAGTTCCAGTTATATCGACTGTAATCTATTTAGTGACGTATAACAATGGCAATTAATGCCGCAATGTAACTTATAAATACAAAACAAGCTCCTTCTTCAGAATCTTAAAATGCACCATCTCTCCATAACCTATATAAAATTAATTGACTATAACAAACTCACTATAGAGGCAATTTTCCTTACCATTGTCAGTTGTCTTTATAATAAATTTCCACTGTATATATTGGGTTGTTTATGAAGAATCCCTCGCAGGGGTACACAAATTCCAACACAAAGTAGTTTTTATTTTTAATTACACATTGTAATACCACCTTTTGGTTAGGTGATTCATACACTCACATTTGAGTCTATATAACCCTACAATCCTAGGTTAGTGTAAAACCCAACAATCCTAGGTTAGTTTAAAAATGTAAAATAGTGATTCACCCATCGTGGGGATAGGTTCTGTTAGGTTAGGTGGGCACATGTTACGAAATTAGTCGGACGTTAATGCCCGTCGTATATTCGTGTTCTGCATCATTAGTGGAGTGGAAATATACCATTTTCCGTGAAATTATTGTTATTTTTTTTACAGAAAAGCCCCCTAAACTTAATAATTACCCAAATAAAACGTTAAAAAGACACGTAGACAACGTTCGACGATGTTATCAAGTTATTAACAAATTTTCTTTATGTTCTTGTAAACACATTTCGTAGGCCAACATAATTGACCTTAGCACACACAACTTGCAAACGCAATGGTTAATACTACATATATTTTAACATACCTTAGAACTGTGGATCTGAAGCGTTTCAACATTTCTGCCGCTCTTTCCGCGACGTTGCAGGGTTTCATTTCCCCTCGCCTAATTAGGGAATACAACGATTCGGTGAGGTTAATGATGTCCTGTTGGCGTTGGTGACTTATCTTTTATTCACCTTGCTAGAACTCATGACTGCACACAAAAACTACCGCAACATATAACGTAAAATACAATAAATAAAATTTTAAGCAAACCTGAAATAAATTTAAAAAATATTAAACACGTGAGAACGCACTACGAGTAATCTCTTATACAGGTATCAGAAACGAAAGAAATCGGCACAACGAGAAATAATAAAGAGAGGATATTAGTAAAAAAAAAAATAAACCAGTAAATGAATTATTATTGGTTAAACAAGATAATCGCACCATTTCTCTGGCACGTGTGTCGACCACATCTCGCCAACAACACACGGAACGAAGGTTTGTAAACAAATGGCCGCTCTACTTTCACCTTGAGCGTGATCTTGTGAGTATGCAAGAAACATTGAAATCAAAGTACGTTAGCATCACGTCATTAATAATTGGCATAATAAGATACAAGTCTTTTCGAAATCCATTTGTAAGTGATAAATTAACAATTACATTAAAACTTTAGAACTATTTCCTCTCTATGTGCTGGCAACCTAACGGCATAACTGTATCCGCGCTCGCCGCTGTTTGTAATGTTATATGCATGTGGCTAACGGCTAGGGTGATTTTTCAAAGGTTCTTTTCAAAAGTATCGAAGATACCGTGAATGGATTATAAGCGCTGTTTTCGGAGAATAGCAATATTGACGTATTTTGCCAACATAATTATGTCATAACCCACACGCATATTGGAGAGTTTGAAAAAAAATAGATTATTACCAGTGCCAATAATTGTTCTCTTATTATATCGTTCTGAAAACATTATTGTTTTGTTGTCAGAATTTTCTAAAACTGAGGCAGCTTGCAGGCAGTTATTTTTCGACTGTTTCATAAACACAGCAGAAGGCATTCTCGATAATACAGATGAATCTCATTAAGCCTTCTGGAATATAACTCAGTTTTCTGTGGTTGCAAAAAACTCTTACTTGACCCAAATCCTGGCCCATATTATGGTAGACATTCCTTTATTTTATGTTCATTTATTTATTAAAACATTTTAGTTTTAAAAGTTCGCTTTTCAAAATAACGCCATGAATACAATTTCCGAATAGGATATGCTAATGTTTATCACGAGTAAATAGTTATGTTTGTTAAATAGTTACTTGCCAATATATTATATATTATCTCAGCAAATTTTGTATATTGTACAATATTTTAGTAGAACAAACTGCATCATCACCAACCGACTACATGATTTAATAATATAGAAGTTAACTTTAATTAGATAGTTACCGAATCACATGCTTAGCTTAGATAGAGCGCGCTTGTCTGTTCAGAGACCACTAGAGTGTATCGAACTCACTTCTGGGCTGCTGTCAGCGGCCGCATATAGCATGTGCCTCTTCCCTAGCTTCTTGTCTAATACCATATGGGTTGTGTGAACAAAACTAGGTTACCAAAGTTAATATTTAGATAAAACGAAACATCTTCATTCGTTCAAGTGACGATTTTTGTCGATTCATTCATTTTGTTCTTTTTTACAAAGTGCTTATTTTTTGGAATTATTTTACACTATGCTTTTCTTAGGTCTCACATTTGCACAAAATTCTTCACATACTCACCAAATGTGACGTTATTTATGAATTAAAGGGTAATTTAGCTTACATGGCTTGCTTAACATAGGAACACTCACATCTCAGTTTACATTTTGTTAGCTACTATGTTTTGACGTGTGTGTGACATGAAGCTAGGAAGAATATACTTGAATCAGATACAATGGAAAGGCCGCAGGTGTACTGAGCAACCGGATGCTAGTCTGTGTGTGTATATAACATTTTACTTTAATGTAAGCTGACACATTAACTCATATGCCAACTTTTTCACGAGAAGGGAGTAGCACTATATGATTCATAAATTAATTAATGTCTGGATCAGTTTTTGTGTTTTGTTTCTAAGTCAGATATGGTATGGAGACAGGTGCTCCTATATCACATTTTAGAGAAGTGTTTCATCAAATTGTGTGTTTTTTAAGTGGAGTGAGGTGGAGAGATTTGGGTAGCTCTTAATATCGAGGTCTTGAGCCAATGTGTGTTAAGTGAGGTGAGTATGGAGCAGCGCTGGAATGCAAGGATGGGAAGAACGGCAGATACTGAAAAAATTGCTGACCAACGGCACCGTCCAGCACGATTCCCCATGTAAAAACCCGGTCCTGATACCGTCGAGAATCGAAGCCAGTTTGCCTGGGTGGGAGGTGAGGAGTGAAACCACTAACACACGGCAGTCCCTATGTGTTTTATACCTATCATGTACGCAATCATCAACTGGCTTTCATACAAGTGTTTATTAAACAAAAATAAATATTACGCATATTTGTGACCTACTAACTTATGTAACAGTCAAACAGCACAAAGTCTGTAGGTTCAAGCAACACTATTTATATTAAAGTTTATAAATTATTGTTTTAAATGCTGGTTTTAATTCAATGTAATATTATTTATTTGCAGGTTAAAATTGACAGTGTCTCGTCAGCAAATACGTTCCATTGCCCCAAGATGTTTCAAGCACTGCGTAAGACAGTTAAGCCTCAAACTGTTGCCCTCGCTGTTCAGAGGTTTGCCGCAAGGATTGTAGTGGTAACGGAGGGACTTCCCTCTACAGTCTGCTACCTACTGGCCACAGTAGTGACTAGTGTCATGTGGATTGCTGTTCTTTATCGTTTGTTATCTCTACAAATTAAATATCGCATGAATGCTGTTTTGATAGCTATTGGGGTGTGTGCGATTTATGCCACATGCTTGGTTACTCTGATCACAAATCTATCAGGTGGTAGGCGCCGAAAGGAAATTACACATTTGCTACAGTATGTTGACCGTATGTTATTTCAAAAGCCAAGCAAACAATATGGTAAGAGGTCCCGTTACTCTTCTTATTTGGTCATATCAATGTTACTCTGCATGACGTTCTTTTCTTTGGACTTAAAAGTAAACTTTCGATTGCACGAGTTTATATCATACCCGTTGATGTTTTCATTTTATGCTGCACGATGCATAATTCTAGCACAAACAAACTCATGGGTAAACTATGTGCTTCGTATTCGAGATCAACTATACATACTTAATAAAATAATTATTCAGCTTGATAACTCTCAAGCACGAAACACAATCCAAAAATGTCCCAACATGATGGACGTAATTGCGTCACGTAGGTCGCAAACTTGTGTTACCATAACACAAATGCCTCAAACGTTAACAAGAGAACTCCTAGATAGTGAAGACCTACTGATTACTAGACTATATAATAAAGAATCAAAAAATTTTCACTTCATGACAGTTTACCAAAAAGTAGGTGAAATTGTTGACCAAGTCAATGGAACTTTCGGATTGCCAGTTCTGTTTCTCTTGGTGTGCACCTTCATAGCTATTATTACTTCTATTTTTAATGCAGTTATTTCAAGAACCATCTTAAATGGCGACACTTCTCTAGGCTGGCATTTGTGTTTTTCTGTAATGCGGTTTTTGCTGTACTCAGGCCAGACTATAGCCGTGGTCTGGTCCAGCACAGCCTGCACTGACGAGACGAGGCAGACCAGGGACATCGTCCAGGACATACTTCTGGAATCTCATCTAGGAGAGGGAGTGGACCATCAGCTGAATTTATTTCTGGATCAGCTCTCCAGCGAGGATCTATCCTTCAGTGCAGCAGGTTTTTTCACTCTTAAGGAACCTTTACTATGCTACATGGCTGTCTCTGCGATTTCTTATGTGCTAGTTCTGCTGCAGATGGATCCGGTTTATATCACTCACTATTATTACAATGTAACTAAGTGATGGAGAATGGTTTCACTACAATGCTATTAGTAAGGTTTGTGCAGGACAATCCCGGAATAATTTCTTTTGTTCTACTAACAAATATTATTTTCTGGAAAGCTGCAAGTTACATTTTTTATTGATAATGTTTAATCTCTGTCAACAACGATTAATTTTTTATATTATTATCATACTCTTTGTGAATGACAAAGTAAGTTATTACAACTACCTTAAATAAAGCACTATAACAGAATAATTGAAACCTTGTTTTCGTGTGCTTTCTTATAATCATCCAATTACCTTAATTAAGTTAAATTCTTTACTGCGAAGAACAGTTGGATAATATTTGAGACGATATAACTATGTTACATTTATCCACACTACTCGAAAGTTTAAATTATGTTAGCCATATGAAAAAAAAATAATTTTTACACGAATAATCAATTCTTGTTGTTGTCTTTTGTACATTTTTTTCTCTGCATTCCAGAGATAAAAAGGATACACAAACAGACGGGCTTTTTGTTTTAGTGAAATGTCGTTTGTTTTTAAATTATGTTTCTATATACTGCACCAGAGTTCTAGAAATATACAAATACAGTATATCATCTCAATTATTTCCTAGGTATAGTATTTTAATTAGTATATATTTTTAGAAACACTATGCATGAATAAAAACACCACTTTAATCTTTGAGAAAATTAACCTGTAACCATTTTTATGATTATTATATTTCACTAACGCGGCTTATAATATTCACTGGCACAAATAAGCAATGGCTCAGAGTGTATGTAATTATGTACTTGTGCGCACTAGGTGTACACATTATTAGTTGTTTAAGGATCTGCAATGCCTAGAATAGGCATGATGACAATTTTTTAAAATACATTAAATAATGTTCTTACGCTTCCACTATTTACTAAAAATCTATAATTTTTCCAGGAAATTAAGGTTTAATAGCAATAATTAGCCATTAAAATAGTTATTTTAAATTTCGCGCTAAAACGCTTAAAGCGTCATGGCGCCGGCTTGTGACGTCACGCCTCGCGTAAACAAACCTCAACCAGTAACAAATACTCGACAATAGTCAGACAAATTAAGTTATTTTGTGTTTTAAAATGAATTCTAAAGTGTATAAGTGGTGTGCAGTGCCTAAATGTACTAACACATCGATAAAAACTCCCAACAAGGTTTTCGTTTACGTTCCAAACAACAAAACAATGAGAAATAAGTGGTTAAATCTTGCACGGCGGGACCCTGCAATTGTATCGCCTAATTCTTCAATTTATTTCTGTGAAGACCATTTTGATGTACGTTTTTCCTTTATACCTTTATCGATTATAATAGTGTGTACTTGATGTGGTTGGAGAAATTGTCATTTGTCTGAACAATAAGTACCTATGTACTTTTAAAAGTCGATCACTTTAGAGGTTAGGATTCAATTATTTATTTATTGTTCTCCTCCACCACTGGTTATTTTAACAGGTTCTTATTCTCGTTACAGTTGCCAAATGATATGGATAATTATATTCAGTATCTTGTGATGGGTTCAGTGTCACAAGTGCGCATGAAACCTGGGTGTGTTCCCACTAAATTTGAATGCCAACCAGATCGAAGAAAACGCACTTCAAATACTGTACAACGACCATATATTCTCAATAAACGAAGAAAGAGAATAGTTGAAGAAAGTGAGAAAGATGATTTTTCTATGAGTTCAACTTATGCTAGCAAAATATTTATGAAAAACATTCCATTAATAGCTAGTCTATTGCGTCCTTTTATTGTTAAATTAGACAAAGATTCAATAAAAAATAAATTACCCATGGCTTTTAGGCATAAATATCACCATGTAAGTTGCATTATTGACTGCTTAGAAATTGAGATACAAAAGCCTTCGAAAGCCTTGAATCAATAAAGAAAGCAACATGTAATTAGGTTCATGATATAGTTTAAAAACAACATTTCGCTAACATAACCTCTAACCTATCATAAAGTGCATATTAAAAAGCAATTTTACGTGTTTTAGACTTTTAAATTATTGTTATTTAAGATTGTTAATGTAGGTACTGACATGGAAGTTTTCACATTTCGAAATTCTGCTGAGCAAAAGTCTTTGTTTGATGCAAGAAATTCTCCCAGCATCAACAAATCTACTCTCGGCAAATTAGAGCTGTTTGCCTTGATAAATCCTTGATGCATCGTTAACGTTCCTTGGTTTGGGATATGGATACTCAAAACTGGACAGTTTGATTGTTGAAACAACAGAGTTATTGATTAACACAGGAAAAGTTCGAATGAAATCTATGAAACTCAATGATGTTTACAATAGGCAAATGAGGCGTGACGTAATACGCTGTGATTGGTGTTTCACAAAACATGGCGGATTGTCGTATTTCGTATTTTTATTTTAATAATATAATATTAATCTCACAATTAATGTGAAATTACGTATATTTTTTACGATCTTTGTTATCTATTCTAATAATTAAAAGCATTATTTTTGTATTTCTTTGTTACTGTCATCATGCCTATTGTCATGAGAGTAAATTCGTGTTTCTCTCACGATTAGAGCGATGCTGTCATAAGGCGTGTGTGTGGTGTCAGAGAACGTATTCAGAATAGATAACCGAACACAAAGTGTGTTTTGTATTTAGCGTATAAAATGTTCATTCTATCCTGGAATTTTTCCTCGTGAGCCTCGTCAAATACAAGCAATTTTCAAGTAATTTAAATACAAAAAAAAAAAAAATATTCTTACATTTACACTTCCTTCTAGTTGTCTAAATTTTGTGTTTGTTCGCATATTTTTGCGTTTTATGCTTAAAACAAAAATATTTTACTTTTCTTAATCTCGTCCGTACCAGGTTCAGCAATATATTGTGTTGACAGTGACATAAATCTGCAGCAATATTTTGACATTTCTCACATAAAATAATTCCATAAATATAAATAAATATAGTTATATAATGATACGATATAATTGTCATTATAGAAATATTTAGGAAAATTCTATTGTATGCATAGGTTGATACTTTCTAAAGTTTACTTCAATCCTTTTGAAATTCATAACTATATGTAAGTTTTATGCCATATCTTGGAGACCAATGAAGTGATTTCCTTCATATTCTAAACACAAGTAGATCTACGAAATTGCACGTAAACTTACAAAAATATGATTTAAGTGGCTCAGGCACTTACTTTTATAATGATGGCCCCGTCAGTATTTCAGGTTTGTAAACCTTATCTACCAAATATTATATCAGCCATTTCTTGCCACAAAGTTGTGATAAAAAAACAGGCGTGGCTTTCAAACTATTAATTTAGTTATAAAACAGTTAACACTTAAAACATATAAATTTTGCAAGCCAAATATCTGCAATAACCTACACACTGGGCCAGCGCAACGGCCATTTTACTNTTTCACTCGCAGCCCCAATGGCACGAGTTGCAAAATATTTATTCCTGCCATGGAAACACAAATTTATCACAACACCGTAGCTTGCATAAGTTGACTGAAAAAAAATAACGACACGACGTGCAAACTTGATTGTGATTTTAAGTATCTTCCGCAGGAAGACATTTTATCATTCAGATCAGCAACAAAACGACACGCCATGTCATGTCGCCACTTTTGCCAACTTCCAACTTGTAACCGTGCCGCAGTTACGTCTAAGTATTGTAATAAGTAATCGAACATAAAATTCGCATTTAAATTTTAAATCACAAATTCAAACATCTTTATGTTTGCTGTAATAATAACTGAAAATGATGAAATGGAAAACATGTATCGTTCCTAGCTATTCACGTTAAAGTGAGCCCTTTTGAAAGCCCTCTCATGTGGAATAATACCCAATAAATATATTTTATTTTATACTTAGGCGTTAACTTACGAGTGCGGTGGAATCTAGACGCTGTGTTTATTACTAACGTGGCAGTAATTATTTAAAAAGGTGGTTAAAGGATAAAAAATTGCCGAAATAAAAACGTAACTAGGGCATCAAAAGTGCTCGTTTTACTGTCAACGTCCATTATTCGCGCCATGAAACTTGTATAGTTAAAATAAAACGACAGGTTCCACTCCGCCGTTAAATTTTATTCCTTGGATGCAAAAAAATTAACACTGCAACCTAAGCACCATATTTATTAATGATATTTTTAAAAGTAACAATGTAAAAAAGGTTTGCAACAGTGCTACCTAAAAATGTAAAGATTTAAATGCGAAATGTTTTATTTATAAATAGCACACCAAAATCTATATTATAACAGAATTAAAACACTGAACTCTTTATTACTAACCGTTGCCAACACATGGCTGCTTTTACTGTTTTAAATTAATATTGAATACGAAATAAATATCACAATTTATAGAATATATATGTATAAACTAAAGTATCATCTGTTAAAAATTTTAATCGTTTACATTTAATTACTGAGTCAAATAATTGTGGTATACGAGTTATTTAAAAAAACAATTGAACGTATTATTCATGGGGTGATTATTCAAAGGTTTGTTTCAAAACCTGTGAAGAAATTCTAAACGGTCTATAATAATTAATCTTGCCAACATACTACCAGTGTTGTAAAATGTTATTGGACAGCAACTTGCTGGTAATTTATTTTTGTGCAAGTAATAAAAGGAACTTTGGCGATCGCAGGCCCAAATATCATTGTGATGTGTAGCTAACGTAATTTTTCAAACTTTNAAATATCATTTTGATGTGTAGCTAACGTAGTTTTTCCAACTTCGACCAATTTTGAAGAAGAGCTTATGCCAACATTGGCCCAACTAAGAATTGCTGCTGGGGATTTATGGTGACAACAGTTTTTATAAAGATACATATCTGAGTTATAAAAATCTAAAATTACTATCAGCGAACAGAAATCGAACTGTTAAGACATATCGAAGATAAACACATTTGTAAATAAAACACAATGGATAAGACGAACTATATCCCTTCCTGGAACATCTTATAAGTATCCAAACCAACATATCGTTCCAAAAGAAAATAAATACCAGTATATAAGTTTCCTCTATTCATTAATTAAAGAAACAACCATAAGACTGTCTAAGACACGGTGTTCACCACAAACTTCCTCATGCCAAAAAGTAGCCCAAGTCGTTAGTATAAAATATTGAAATGCCAAATGCAGTTCGTTAATATTAAAGCGGTCATTTGTTACAGCAAAGAGCAAGGTTATTCCTAATAATATAAACATATATCAAAGTTGGGCAGAAAACAAAATTTAAAGTAGAAGTTGATAAAATACAACATCTTTAGTTTCAAAAAAGAGGTTAACGTTTCGATAAAGCTGAAATCACTGTAACAATATTTTAAAACATACCAACTATGAGCTTCGAATAATAAAATGTCATTTTAATTCCACGTCCGGGCATTTGCACGAGAAACAGACATTCTTTCAATACTATGTTCTCTTCGCCATATAAAATAAATAGCTAGAAATAAAAAAAAACCAACAATTGGATTCACTTAAAAAATTAACCTTGCTGAGATTTCCTTGACTAATAGACTGTTTTAAAATATTGATAATCATTATTATTTCTTCGGCCATTTGCAACAGCGTGCACCTTTCCAAATTTTTTGAGTTTTGGTGAGTTTATTTTTTATAATGTATATACAAGACCGCCTTTCGCCTATTTTACAGTTAAACAGCAGTAAGACAACTAATCCTACAACTCAAGCCGTGTGTGCACAAAAGATGGAATCTCCCTACTTCGATTTTCTGGGAGACAATAGATCTTCGTAAATAAGCGAATGATTTAGGACTGCCGGTTGTTCTCCAGCAACGAGCGGCAGATATGCCAACAATATAAGGCGATTCCTGTAGCCTCACGCCTCGGTTTTATGTTTGCCTCAAAGTTTTTGTTTATTAAATTTAATCATTATTGATTTCAATCATTTTAATATTTTAAGACGTCTTAAACAATTCATTGCCACGGCCATTTTCTATTTTAACTTCTTGAATTTCTCATTTTCCTACATGATTTTCGTTTCGACCATGTTCTATATTTTCTTGAATATAAAATGTTGATCGCTGATCACAGTTTTGATGAAAATCTAAATGTAGGTAATATCTATTAATAGAGTTGTGTGCACATATTTAAATGTGTTACATAATAATATCTCATAATTTAAAAAAAAATAAAATGTATTACAACATGAAGAAAAGTTGTTGTGATTTAACCAATTATTTTCGTGTAGTACATGGTTAATACATACTTATGAAAATTTACTCCAGCAAATTTTTTAACTGGTTTAATTTAAAAGTTCATGATAAATTTTTTTGTGAAGTCTTGAAATATTAGTGAATAAAATTCATTGAAAGGCAAAGGAAGTAATTTTTTTGATTCAATTAATTAAATTCTAGTAATTAAAGTCAATTATTAAATTATCATGACATATAACATTATCTAACTTGGTTGGTGACTTGTGATTCGCCAATACTGCTCCTAAGGAAAGAGGTGCAATGAGGGGCGGTTATAAAATTCACAACATTTTTAAAAATAACATTTTACAGAAAACTACATACTGCCTATCTATATTTCAAATATACGCTAGTATGGATCATTTCTTAAAAAATTCGTGAAGAATGAATTTTTTTTCAAAAGCCTTTCCTTAAAATAAATACACTGAGACGAAATTTCCTTAACATGGGATTTCCTATTTATATTTCCCAGCGGTCAGCTAGTAGGTAGTGGCCTTAAACAGACGAGGGTATTGTCTACTGATGGGACTGATATACCGTGGAAAATTACATTTGTTGTGCGTGTATTGAGCGTCGACTTCCTTCAGAATGTTGTATTTACCTAAAGAGATAGTTTTGTTGTACTATTATTCACAATTTTCATAAATTGACCAATATAATGAATTATATTTGCGACTGACTTACAGATGGGTGATGATATATTTTTTCATCGCGTTCTGTTTTTCTATGTAAAACATTAGTAATTTTTAGTAAGACTGGAAAATACTGGATGAATTATTTGCCTCTGGTCACGCAGTTTCGCTCAATGATCGAGATATTTAACATTTTGGATAGCTAATCAATTTGTAAAAAAATTTGGCCTTTTTTCATATATTAAATTAAGGTCACGTTACAACTGGCGGCTGAAGTTATGTCAATCAATTGAAAATAATAAAATATAAATATTATTATTTAAAAAAAAATTTTTAATCTTTGAAAAACGTTTTGTATTTTAAAAATAAACGATTTAAGGATATTAAAATGACAGAATAAACACAGTAGGTACTGTATAAAAATTGTATAGATATCTTATTTAATATAGTTTTATAATTGTATATTATATGTTATAACAAACATAACCTACGATTGATATATATACACATACCCACTAAGATCGCTACACACGATAATCTTCTTTTGACGTGCAGATCATGTTGCAACAGGCAGAGTAAAAATACCTGCAAGCGCGAAAGTGATAAATTACTGGCATTGTGTTTATAGATTTTTTTATTTTATTTTCGAAAAATTCTGTGATACAGGATGTAAAAAGTCCCATACTTAATCCATTCGTAATATTACTTTAAGCCCCAGAATGAGATACATGCCTTTAAATACACGTCACTTGACAACTGTAAGGACTGCTCGCTTTTTTCAATATTTCTTTCATGCTCACTACTTTATGGATGTGTGTAAATCTTAACGTGTACTCAATTATTAACCGGATATTCTTTAAGAAATAAAAATCCGCTGTATAAAATTCTATAGTTATTGTCTTGAAATAAAAAATTATACGATATAAAATTAGGAGATAAANAAAAAATTATACGATATAAAATTAGGTGATAATTATTTTGATTGTCACATGGAATCCGAAATGCTTGATAGCTCCTCAGATGCCTCACATCTGACTCATGCACGAAATTAAGTAATCAATGGAAATTGAGAAGTCGTTCGTATAGCGATGACGGGATAGTGTTAGGGGTTGTGACGTACCTACGTCTATGGAATATTTATGGTGTCGTGCTTAAGCTGGGTTTACAATAAAATAATTATGCGTCAAGAAATATGCACTAAGCAACGATCTAGCATACGAAAGTACGTACTTTGATTTGCAGTTTCCAATGGACGCTCTTTCAGACAATGGAAATATGCGAAAAGCCTGACAATTTTATTTTTATTCCTAACCTAAAGTCATATATCAGAACCATATTTAAACAGATCATTCTTCGAAGCTAACATTTTCAATCTCGCAAGCTTATATTTTTGAACGAATATAATTGTAAACATGTGCACACACACGTATTTTATTCTTTTTTTCTATTTATAATACTGTATTTAAGAGATTCCCGCCCACAACACCAATTCAACTGTTCTCATTGGTCGTCGCGTCATAAGTTTCACTTTAGATATAAAATGTAGATATTTCTTCTAACACTTAAGGAAACCCCAACTATTCCTAGGACCGGCTAAGTTCCATTGGAAACCAATACATATGATAACACACTTTCGTTTCTTCTGTACGCGTCTTAACGCATAATTTACATCTTAATTTTCGATTTTAAGCCCACCTGTAGTCATGGGTATCATATATTCTGTTGTTAAACATGATATAGTATTAAAACTAAAAATTTGATGAGATGTGGCATTGTATATTGAAGTAATAAAAATTTTAAAACATTCAATTAAATTAATAAAAACAAATAGTTTTTATACATGTAAAATTTATATTTGAACCCATCTTTCAACTTTATAATGTGAAAAGTCTTTTCCCGACTTCTATAGGTATTCAGAGTATCTATGCGCTAAGGTGATATAAGAATAATATTGCATACTTTCTAAGAATTTCGGTACAATGGAAAAAAAAAAAAAAAAAAAAAAAGATACTGGTATAACTGTTATGTACTTATTTCTTCTACACTTGTGCAAATCATATTTAATGACGTTCTTAAAATATTTCATGGGTGGTCGAGATAAAACTAGAAACATATGCAATAGTAGAATAGTAATTACAGAAACGCACGTGCCTTTCCCAGGACTCTGACACATAAAACCTCGTACCATAATCTAGCACGTAATCAATAGCATTACGAAGTTCAGATTAGGAGCATCAACATCGTATATAGTGAGTGTAATATTTTGAATAATAGGGTTTACTAACCTTCAATATTTACACAGACGTCATTTTAAAAATAAGTGTCTGAGCTACATAAAAACACAAAATTGCATGGGCTACCGTAGTGCTAATTCTGTGAATAATTTGGTGGAAATCAGTGGATTGGCCCACAAGATATGAAACAAAATATTTTTTTCCTATTTGATGGTATCTTAGAAAACTGTCAACATACAAATTTGGATGAATTTGTTTAAATTATTTAATAGATAGCTATGACAAATTTATCCAAATATTTATGTGGTTGCCATTTTAAAAATTTAAGGTCTGGCTCAACTTTAAAAATGTAAGTTTTCATGGCGGTCTGTAGCTCTACTGGTGTGAAAAAGGTGGCGGAATTTAGTTTAATTCTTCAGGAAATATGGCAAAATTTTCACTTTTTTACACCAGGTACTTTTTTGCAAAAAGGTCGGTTAAAGAGTATCTCTGTATGCATAATTGTTGCTACTAATGTATACTGTAAGTTTACAGAATTTGGTTAATTTACGTAGAATTGTTCAATAAATACAACATATTAACTTTAATTGTTTACAATAACACTATTGAAAATGGGCCAGGCGTACATAAAACATGTTGTTTTACATAACATACCGTAGCACTTTTTGCAAGTAAAGTTTTGTGTGGATCAGTTTCTTGGTCCTCGAGACATATCAAATAACCTCCATATTTTTAAGTAACGATCTTCAAATATTGTAGGTTAATGGGTTATGTTTCAGAATATTAGATGATTTTCAGTGATTCTAACAAAGATACAAAGTTGAGTTAAAACCAGTTACATAGTATACGCTATGCTTAAATTTTTTGTAGCCGCCATTCTAAAAATAACTCTCTGGCATATTAAAAAAATATATTTAATTTAGCCTATTACAGTACGACTTCTTTGCCAAATTTGGTAGGAAATAGTTGATTGCATCAAGAGTTATGACATAAAAGCTTTTTATTTCAATAAAGGTCTTTCTTAGAAAATGGCGGAGAAATTTAATAATGTGTAGAAACATTTATAGGTTAATATATGCAAAGTTAGGTCCTTAGATGAAATTACTTTTGTATTTATAATAACATGAGATAAAATGTTTATATGGCCGCATTTTTTAAAGCCAATATATCATACACTCAAAAAGTATTAAATTACGTGGCTTGCTGCAATGGTGCTTGTGTGCCAAATTTGGTAGGAATTTGTATTTTTATTTAAGTACATGCTGCTTTGTGACTGTAAAAAGTTGCAACTTAATTATGTTTACTTAGAATTTAACTATGTTGTTGAAAAAACTTTGTAACTTCTACTGCTGAAAACTTAATTTTTTCACTGTGTTAACCTCTCTAGGTATTCTGCGACGTTGTGCTGCTGGCTCGCAAGGCCAGGAGAACAACTAACAATCGTCCCTGTGGTCGCGGTCGTTTAATAACCACGATTAACTGCTCTCGTTAATATGTTGTCGAAAAGCGGTAACCACGATCACAGTAGTGCAAACATCAGACCTGTTAAACAGCACTGCCAACACGCACTCCCAGCCAGCTATCGTTAATTAACCCAGAAATATTACTTCTCCGATTATGTAAATCAACTTTTTAGTAAATTTGCAAATGTGATAACTCGATTATGTAAACATTAACTACATATTTACATAAATGTGTATACATCTGATGTAATGACTTATTTGGGAAATAACAAGGATAAGGACAGTACAGCTCAAAACAAAGTCTATTTGAATGTACGTCCTAAGTTTCGATAATGCCAGAATTACGGGCCAGTGCCACCGTGTCCATTTTTGGAAGCAGTTACACCCCTGTTTGTGCACAGACTGTGGTAGAGGTGAACGTCGAATTAGTGTTTCACTGTCGACATCCAACGAACGTCAGTCACCAAGTGCCTCACAGGTTAATCGAACTGTGACTTAACTACTCTGCAACAGTTATAGTCTATTCAAGGTTAAGTAAGCACTTTTTCAAGTGTTCAACAAATACATTTCATTGTTTTATTAGACATAAAATGTCGTATTTGGTGAAATACATGCACTATATTTATTACACAAATATAAAAATTTGTTATGAAAGAGGCTGAAAGATAAAAATGGCTGGTAGGAGAAAACAAAACTTAAAACTCAAAGGTATCACTTTACAGTAAACAGCCTATACATGTGCTACTCGAGGATGTCCTGTTGGATCTGATACACCACATGTGGTTCATACTAGACTAAACGCTACCACACTTCAGTAGAGTGACCTGAGTTCCCGCACATGTGGATGAGTCATGCAGGACAGCCGCCTGGCTTGGAGATGATCTTGTCTCCTCTGCAAGGTATAATACATATCTGGTTCGAGAGTAAATATTAAAAATAAAATTACTTTATGAAGAACATTGTTCCAAAGTTCGACCTCATATATACTAATATAATAAAGCGGAAGGGTTTGTTTGTTTGTTTGAACGCGCTAATCTCTGGAACTACCAGTCTGATTTTAAAAATTCCTTTGCAATTGATAGCTCATTTCTTGACGAAGGTTAAAGGCTATTGAACATCACGATACGTCCCTTAGAAGCCGAGCAAAAAGATAGAAAGACAGAAAAACTGCTTAGCGAAAACGTAGCAATAGCGCGGGCGGGCAATGTGATGCGGAGGGTCGGCGGCTGAGGGTGGTCACCCGACGAGAACCGAACAAGAGCCGAACCGAGCATTACCGAGAACAGCCGAACTGTGCACGTCTACGAGGTACCATGCCGCGCGGCTCAGACGCGTGGTCGGCTCCCTTCGCAACAGTCGCGTCCTACACGGAGTTTGTTTGAGCTTATATACGTCGGTTGAATAATTTACATTTTTTTTTATTTGATGGGTAAATAATGGAAAGTGGGTATTTAAAAATAGTTTCCACATTGTTTTTAACGTATTATTTTGAAATACTTATATAAAACATATTGTTGTATATTTTAGAATTTGTATTTTATAATATGTTTTAATTTTGTTCTTAGGTGATCAAGTCGGAAAACAGATAGCCGCCAGCGCGCTCTCTTTAAATACGCTGTCTAAAGCGTTAAAGATGGAAGATCATCATATAGTAAAGGATTACAGAGAATAGAAAGACATAAAAAAACTCCGCGGTAGCATATATCTATCTATAACAGAGAAATACTAATAACTGTTTTTACCATTTAATTCAGCAAGTCGTTGAGTTTTATAATATGTATAGAGTACAGAATATTAACACTAACTAAAATTCAACTTTATTAAAGAAAACCTCAACAATAATATTTTGGTCTACGCGAGCGAAGCCGTAGGCACAGCTAGTGTTTTATATATATACATTTTCTATTCGCAAATTGGACCTCTTCTGATTATCATGGAATACTATGGATATCTATTTGTGTTTAAAATGTTTCTACCTATTGTATAGCCCTTATTAACATATACGGGTGTTATGCCTGAAGTAGTATCAGGGGATGATTTAGAAACTAATTTACGACCTATGTTAAGCTGACACCTATGGCTTACCGGGGATTCGAACCCAGAGACTCCCACGCCCAAGACCGGCGGCGCACCAAACAACCGCGCCAAGGGAGGACGGAAGGTTTTTTTCATTTATTTTATGGTTTTTTATTTATACTTAAACATTATTGCTATACTTTTACGTGGTTTTCTGTCTGTTTACGTGCTAATGCGTTCCACACATATACATTTAAGCAATATCCATCAGCTAGGCATGGCGAAGGGCCGCGAGTTCAAAGACTGAAACCGGAAAAATATGTTTATTTTCTCTCGGTCTTAGAAAATATTAGACGGCGTTTTCCATCTGATGGGAGAATATTATATTTAACGTTAAGGCTCGGTGTCTACATGACACCTCCTGGTGCCACACACTGCAGTTGACATATGACACGTGTTAGCTAGCCACCTCTGTCCATGTCCACATACTGAGTGAATGCACCAGCTGAGGACTAGCTTCCAAGCAGGCTCAGCTGAGCAAATACCTCATCTGTCCGGACCACAGAAAATCCAGTCATCTTCACACACAGGCATTCTACAAACCCAAACCCATTCCTGAATATCAGGAACCACAATACCTTTAGTACATACAGTAAAATAGTAAGGCATCACTCTCGACAGTAAATTCAACTTTATCACCTATATTGACAACGTCACCACAAAAAGCATGCTCAACTACGATGAAAGACACCCTATCATTGTTTGTCTGCAGGATAATTCATTGTAATAGTCTAAAAATTTTCGTGACTTTCATTATTTAATTCTCATTTATGTTTTCCCCACATTTTTCACACATAATCATCCATAACCTTCGTCTACTTACACAAGCTATCTCTTGGTTTTACTTCATCTCAAACACTTACTGCATCCACCAGCGATCAGACCACACGTACTCTACCAGGTGCGAATCTCACCACCACAACATGATAGCCGACATCGCAGACATCATGTTATTTAAAAATAGCAGAAATACGAAACTACTCATTAAATCAACTTCACAAACCAAAGGCAAACGCTACCTTTTCAAGAATATAATATATGTCTTCACTCATGATTGAGATATAAGAATGTCTGGCAAGAAGCGATGAAAACGATGCCTTCACCACGGCTAGGGGAGTTTAACAATTGTCATGTCCAAGGGGCTGACTGTAACACCTCAAGTATCTCTCTTCCTCTCGTAATTACAAATCACCAAATAAGTAGTTCTAAAACCGAGAAAAAACAAACATTATGAAGTCATAAAAATTTAACTAAAAATATTTTGCAAAAAATAGCACGCTACAGTCTCTCAACTGAAGCAAATTCCTCTGAAGAGACACAATTCAAAGTCCCCCGACCAATTGCCAGAATCCATTTACCTACCCCCTGGTGATAAATAATCCAAGCTACAACCCTCCATTACAAACCCCTCCCCCAAACCTAATCTGCAACGCTTCCACCCAAATGTTGATGATTCATTAAACAATCTTGATATCAGTAGTAAAGATTAGATATACTATGATTAATTACATTGCTTCTTTACTATTGCCACCCTCAGTGACTCAGGTGCTTACACGAATAAACACAGTTGACTGCTCCTGGGGTCGAATGCTGGTACCGCATGCTACTGTCTGCCGTGGAAATGAACATATAATACTAGTGTGTTATTTAAGCTGCTCATTTGCTGAAAAATGAGGAACACCGTGTGTGTGTTAGCAACCAGGTACTCTCAAATCTACGATTTTCTCAATGAAAGGGGCACGATCCAGTTAGTTTTTTAGTATTTCTTCATATGTGGGTCGTAAAGTATGGCTATCAATACCACATTTTTCCACTTTAATCAATGTGTGAAAATAAATAAGTGCACATTGCACTGAGGAAATAAAAATTTACATATAAAATGTTTAATAATGAATTAACAGTAACGGTTATGTAAATATCTTCATCAAACAACACCCACATATATGCTGCTGTTGTTTGGTACACTTCCGCGAATGTAAAGCAGATCCACTTTAGATGATGACGANAACACGTGAACGAATAAGGAGACGATAATGGAAATAAACATCGCACGGGTGGTGGCAATACTAATAGAGCGGATCCTTTAGAAACTTAAAAGGGAAAAACATTTCTCGCTGAAAAGCTTTATACTTTTTCGCCTGAAGAGACCAACATCGCCTATGAACACGTCTTTTC
>NQII01009213.1:5659-55269 GCA_002778355.1 Clitarchus hookeri | reverse complement strand
TGCATTCCTTGCCTTCTTCTAACAACGAATATTTAGGGACTCAATTTCAAGCCGTAATTTATAAAACTACTGAACATAGAAATGTTTCCGCTAGTTGCGATTAATTTATTGAGACGTAATTTGATGTATAAATAATGAAATTATTAAGAATATTTGACACACAAGTAGACGAAGGTCATGTTTTCCAAGTCGAACATGGGTCCAGGGGTTAGCATAGTGGATAGGGCTCTCATCTCTCAGTTAGGAGATCTCGGTTCAACTCTCGACGGTGTTGCGCTCGCATTTTGACACGTGAAAATTGTGTTCGAAAATGCTTCTGTTGGGTGAATTTTCTCGGGAGTGTAGTTTCCCTTGGCGTTGCATTTCAGCGTCACTCCACATCCTTCTCAATTTTATCCTACCTGGCTCACGCGCAAGACTATTCATGCCGCCCAAAATCTCTTAACTCTCAAATTAAACACGGAACTGGCCTAGCCGGCTAACTTGTCAAGTACCTTTACAAACTCCTCAGTTACAATATAAGAGCTAAAACGATGTACAGGCTAACAACATTATAAGAACTACAAAGTGAATGCAAGTATACGAAAGTTTGTCAAACTTACCTTTCAAGAGTGCCTAATTTATATTTCTTTATTTTTATTTTTAAATTATTTCATTTTCGATAGTTATATGGAGATGCGGATGTGGAACCTTTACTCTATTACCATTCCTATATATGGAAATACGTGAGATAGTGAGTGCTACCCCGTGAATCATATGACTACAGTAAGGGATGCTTTGTCTATTTTGTTACTTACCTTTCAGTTCCAGGCTGATTTTACATTTTTTTAATATATGCTTGTATAACTTTCCGTATATTTGTTACAGCCAATGTGTATCTCGGCTGCTATTTAATCATCATATTATGCTTGCTGCTCATGGTATAAGTACTCCTGCAAATAGTTTGCCACATTTACAATACTTTTTGCACAACCAATGATAACTTTTACAAAGAATCAACATATTCTAGCGCAAGTGCACTTTGCTAAAACCAAATGATTGAATTGTCGGGATATTTATTCTCGTGCTATACACATTTTCCGCCGATGTTGGTGACGACAAGCATGCATTAGTGTTGCCGGAATGTTGACAGTACAAAATAGTTTGGCAAATCACGTATATCCTGTATGAAATTACAGCGTGTTTTTTACATACTAGATAAAATTCATTTTGCCAGTGGTTAGTGTAAAAGTGAATGCTGCAATAAATTAATTTTACATTTATATTTATTGTTATAATACAAAATTATGCATGAAAAAATATAAATCGTAAACCAATAAAACAAGTTCATTGTTATAAAGTGTGAAAACCTAAAAACAATAAGATTAACTTTGTTTACGGTTGGTAAAAATGTGTTCGTGTATCCGCAACTAATATGATGGGGGTTAAGCATCAAACTCTAAGAGACTACGATTTTCATTTTAAAAGGATGCAGATCATGTTATTGAAAATTTACGGCCCACATAAAATTTCATCTTCTTTTTTTATTGCCAAACTTTGTCTTAAAACTATTTAAGGAGGGCAGTAAATATTTGATTAACTACATAAGTTACCGTTATTCTGTAAATTAAGTATGAATAAAACTAGGCATAATGAATGTCCACAATTCCATTTATATTATCCACAATTTTGCAGTACCAAACGCAAAAGACTTGAAAATTGTGATATTTAATGCCGAAACAACTTTTTAACATATTTTCTCACTTATTTTAACAACAAAGACACCCAAATTCATTACGAGCGAAATGTTTGACTTCGATGTTTACTCGACAAAAGGTTTCATAACTGAGTCACCATGATGGCAGAGTATGTCTTGACAGCTGGTTTGAGCAAGTTCAACGTAACACTCAACTAAATAAATGTTTCCATTTTATTTTGAAAGTATTTATGAGTATTAGTGTCGAAAAATCGTGACAAGATGATTACCATGTATGTGTTAGGTTTACTCATAAATGATGGCCATTTCCTTTTACAACGCACACAACCAACGATCATATTGGAATTGGCCACATATGATATGGGAAAGTGTAACATTTAAAAAGTTTTTATTTGCAAACAGAAATATCAACTTATTAAAAAATACAATACATATTTTTCTAGTGATTTTAGTTCGGAAAGGTTGGGAAATTTTGGGGTCAGGACTCATTGACACATTACAGTAGAGTGTTGCTCTGTGTTGGTGACATTCTGAAATCTGATTGGCCGCACATACGTCTGCAATGATACCACTGCTCACGTGGGCCAATCATATTTAGAAATGCTACCAGCACAGCGCAAAGATTGCTGTTGAAATTACTTGAAAAACACAAAAAAAAAAAACATACACACACATATACATACACACACACAAACACACACACACACACAGATAATTCATTAGAAAACATTAGTTTCGCTATTTGTGGTATACTGTTGACGAAGAGAAAATATGACTCACTATTATCTTTTAATTTACAGCTGAAGTCACAATTATTTATGTTCGAAGACTGAGATTTTTGATGGAAAATAGTTTTTATTCAAAGGGTTGGTGTTATATACATTAGAAACACTGACTTAAATTGTTACCTATTACAAAATACTAACGTAGTTACTTTGGTGCAGAAGAAAGTATTTTTCTTTACTTCTATTTAACTCACACAATGAATACTTTATATCGTTGTAACACATTGTGACATTTGCATCTGGTATAAATGCATGGTTTTTTCTTTTAAAGTATGTCACATTTTATTGCATTCTAATTTTTACATAACCCGTTTAAACAAAATGGCTGCTTTCATACGATATTAGATTACCATTAAAAAATAAGACATTTAAGTAAATTCTTTCTTCGCGTAAGAATACGGATCCTTTAATTATTCGAACAAAACAATTATACATTTGGAATCGCCTTTACTACCTTATTTGTCGGGTGTATAACTAAAAATTTGATCAAGGACTGACTTGTGAGAATCCCGTGGGGCTCATTTGAGAACACGCTGTAATTCGAGGATGCATGTAATTGAGTTACATTCGCAAATGAGTCGCAATTTTTTTCAGACACAGCATGAAGAATTATAAACCAATAGTTAACAAATGTCCAATGAAACAAGTTCCAAATACTATACAACCCAAAGTGAAATGAGCTACACTCTAAATTTAAAAAAAGTCTGTATTTACACATGAAATGTATGCGTAAATGTACTATTTGGTATGAATAATTTTCAAAGACAGCTGCAAAGTTGATCGATAAGATAATGTAACTAGGAATTCAAATGTAGGTACACCAACACAAATAGATTTATTAATAATGATGATGCATGGGTTTTAAAATTTGTGTAAAAATACACAATCGCGGATTAAATATCCTATTAGTGCATTTTTATCCCTACTGTATCACTGTATTAAAATTATCATGCTACTTGAACAACGACAGTTCAAGGTGAAAATTTACCATGAAAATACATACAAGTGCCATTTTTCAATGACCATACTTCAGTAAACTTATACTAAAAAGTGTAAAAGTAACTGAATTACTTACATTGACAGAATGAGTAATTTTTGACTGAAAGTATCATTTTACACTAACAACGTGAGTAAAGTTACGTTGACAAATGTGATTTTACAGTTATCGTCCACGAGAAAATTTAGGTTGAAAAGAATTAAATGGAAGCATTATTTTAACATATGAGTACCTGTCAGTTCATATCTTTACAGAGATACTTTAATGTTATTTATACCAACATCTACATTAAATTTGATTGTGCACAATACCAACTAGACCAATGATATAAAATAATTTTTATTTTTTTTTATTTTCATCATGTTGAATTGCGTACGTAAATACAAAAAATGTACTAACACTAGTGACGAACTTATACGCTGAAAAATTCCCAATCGCTAAGTTTGGCACAATGCATCAATACGAATTTTTGTTAGGTCACATTAAAATAATTAATATAGTAGTACCTAACTTATTCATTCATATCAAAATTATTATCATTTTTTTCAATCGGTTTTAGTCAAATCTTTATTCGACTGTTAGTTTTCTGCACATCTGAGGTTGACGACGAGGAATATATTAAATAAGAAAACATTTCTGTAACAATTTGTATTTTAAATTACACATTTCCAGATGTAAAATTATTTTCAATAAAAGATAAAATCTAATATAGATTTGGGTTGCTGTACTTTTTCAGTATAGGTCTAAATATGCGTAGTTTGCAATGTTAGATGTTTTAATTTTTTTATTTCAATAAGAAACAAAATAAGTATAAAATTAATATAGCCTACATTTATAGGGATGTAACACGCTTGGTCAATTTTCCAAATTTAAGCCTTCACATTTGAATGCACAGCCAAAAAACTGTTTTTCTGACTTATAACTGTCAGAAAGAAATTTCTTTGAAAGATACATCCAATGACTAAAAGTGTTTTCTTGTTAGACCTACTTGCAAAACTGGGAAAACCGAACACGAAATTAAACGAATATGTTTCTCACAGTAGATGAAATTGGAAAACTGCTCGACAAAGAAAACGATGTTCGTGTGTGTACAGCACGTGAGCCCGTTGGTATAGCTTTCAGGACTCTGCCTGGTGAGCTCAGTGTCCGAGTACGTCTCACCCCGGACGGGACATTTTAGCCAACAATTTGGAAAACTTCTTCCTGATGCATTTACTTACACCTACTGCAAAGTTAAATCCGTGCGTAGCAAAACGCTAGTAGACCCTACTGAATTTATTATACATAATGACAGCCATTTTTTTCGGACTGCTTGCAGAATTACGCTTACATGCATTGTGCTTCATTTAATTTTTGCAAAAAAAAAAACACTCGAAAAGTATTTGTGTATTTTTACCATAATAACTCGTGAAATTCGACTGTTGTGCAGCAAAGTAGAAAAATGGAAATTTTGCTTGTTCTTATTGTCTTTTCCCATTTTTTTTGTGTAAAATTCCCCCCAAATGTTTTATGTTAAAATATACCTATTCCAGCGGAGACTCTCTGCAGCGTACAATTGCGTTAAACAGTTTTTACTCACAAAGCAGAAGTTAGTGAACCACCCAACAGCTAAGACTTGGATGTCTACAGTACATCAGAACCAGTAAAGTTGATTCTAAGTAGTCAACGATAATACCAATAAATCGAATGCCAGCACGCAATAGTTCAAGCTAGTAGATGGCTTCTATTAGTAAATGGAAAACTCTGCAGTAGGATTCAAGCAGTTCATAAATCAGGCTTCCATTTTCATCACTAGTTTCTAATGAACTGAAAATTTCACAGATTCATTTGGGGACAAGCTGGACCTATTATTTATCTGCGTTGCTGTCGCGATCCGCCCAGTTATTTCACACGCCGTAGAGGGCTCGTGTTCCTATAGCAGATCCGAAACAGACGAAGTGACCAATCACAGACAATCAACAAAAATTTCACTAACAACCAGCCAATGAGATAACGGCAGTGGCTTGAAAAAACCTACATTCCACTATGAAGTCTAGCCCCGAAGTCTTTGAACCAGGGAGTTGTTACGGTTTGTAATAATTTCTTTATTTCTCAAAAAAAAAAAACCCCCACTTGCTACAAAACTAATGTGTAATCCTCCTGCTTTAAAACGGAAGTTCTCTTGGCAGGTAAACCATGAACTAGGCCCTATACACAGATTAAAATTGGATAACGACGTTGCGGTTACTTGTTCTGATTTTCTAAGTTCATAGTAAGCACAACTACATTTAAATATGCACAGTGTTAAGACAGTTTTTCCTTCACCGCTTATGTTCATTACATCCAGAAATGAGTAGATTACATTGCCTCAACTGCAGAAGCCTGAACTATCTAAAAAAATATATGATGGACATGTAGGCCGTGGATGAGAGGCGGATTTTAACTCACTTGAAATATTACATGTTGTAATATACGGCTAATATCGAAGATCAGCTGTAGGTAACGATTAGCTGGAACTGCAGAACAGTAACGCCGGAATTCGTTGCGTGCTGGTGCCACACGAGTATTAAATCGGTTTAAATATAGTAACAAAACATTCGTCTGTTAAAACCATAATTATATACAACCGTGTGCGATTGGCTGGATGCAAGACGAGCAAACTCATTTGAGAACCACTATTAATGTCGTTCACGTTCTCATGCACTCGTTTTTCGTTCAGGAAATATAGTCCATTCATATTTACTACAAACTTTCCTGAAGGCGTGCTAAAGTTCTACTGCCAGGATATTCCTCCGCCTCATGCGAACACAGACTAGAAAATGACACCAAAGGGACAGCGCACCGCCTTCGTGTACACTGAGTTTAATATAATAATTTGCATAAGAACGACTTACTAGGCACATTACAACACACATTCTCCCTGTATTTAGGCTTATTTATTATAAATGAAATAATATAGATTATAGATTAAATATAATTATAAGTTCGATTGAACAAAAAATGAGGTATTTTTATGTTAACAAAATTTTAAAAAAAGTTTTGATACATGGCATTATTTCGGAAACAACAAATCACGTCATTCATGGGGTGATTTTTTAAAGGTTTAATTTAAAAAATCTGGAGAAACCGTGAACAGACTATAATCATAAACCTATTATTACGTTGAACGGTTGGACCGCAAGCGCCGGAGTTGTCCGCGATCTTACCCCGGCCCATCGCTGAGGGCGAATGACGCACGGCTTGAGGGAGGGTAGGGGGAATCTGTCCCCTCCACGCGCCTAACTCTGGCATCGAGTGACCTGAGTTGACCACGCCCCGGCCCCGAAACTCCGCCCAGCCGCGCCGTATTTCCAGCCCTGCGAGCTCAACGATGAGCTTGGCGGTCTCTATAAACCACCCTTAAGAGCCGCCAAAATGTCTTCTTCACTCACGAGAACACTGCACGCCAGTTCAGAGCCCTGCACGTAGCGGCGATGGCGCTCTTGTAGCGCGTGCCAGTGTAACCTTTATAGCTCCCGCGTTTCTCGGGCATAAAGGAGAAAAACGATGCAGGCAGACGGGCCTCTTAAGGAGAACTAATTTATATAATCCATCTGAAGTTTAACAACACGTCAAACATAATAACTTGGACATAAGCGCAATAGATAAATGCCTGAAATATTTAAAAGTGGATCGAACTCACTCAACGCTTTGCTTCTCACATCACTGAACCGTTCACCTGAAGTCGCTACATTCTTGGTATGAGGATCCAAGTGATCAGATGTTCGTCCCGCGGTCACCTGTTCTACCTCCATAAGCATCGTAACCAAGGACGCCTCGAGAACTTCTGGATCCAGGAAGTGTACGTACCTGTACAAAAAAAAAGTGAAAATTACTACCGGCAAAAATATATAATATTTGTCCTTTTAATTTAAAATAAAATTAATTTTGAAAATAACAAGAGATGCCACGTACATATGCTACTATAAAGAGTCGTATACGTGAAACAGAGTACAAAGATAAATTTTGAGGTAGATTGAGGATTCTTCAGCCGTACAGTTACGTCAAGCTGCTGAAACGTCAATCAAACTCGGATGTTTCGAGTATTCAGCAATTTGTTCCAGTCTGTGTCCAAAATTAAATACATGCATTTATACAGCATATCCTGAAATCCCAATGGCATATATAAATTTCAACTATTACACTTGTGTAACAAAAAAAAAAATATATATAAGTTATTACATCTCGTTATTTTTTCAAAAATTCTACGCATTGGGTGTAGTTATTAATGTAAGAATGATAAAATAAAGGAATGCAGTACACAGTTAATAATAAAACATTAATGAAAAATCAGTTCTGAGGTTTCGCCGAAACTGCAATAACGTCGCAATTTGGGATCAAAATGATTAAAATATTCGCCTTTAATATGTAGTTTGATGAAATAACTTTAAAGACCGAAACAGTAATATAACAACTGGTTACATTAATCTTACACAACCAGTTACATTTACATTTGATAACGATCTCAGTTTCGTTATCATCACCGTTTCAAATAAGAGGACAAGTTCCTTGCCTGGCAACAAGCCGAGACCGAGCATTTCCGACTGGATACCAAGCAATACTCTTTGCTTCCCTTTCGTCCTTGGACTTTGGCTTTCTAAATATACCAACCAATATTTCGTTCAACAACTTTCTGGTCACCCCGAACAACATTTTCCTTTAGTTAATAGGTGGAGGTCTGGAACGGGCAACTGTAGTTACCATATTCGCTTTAAATTTTGCGACACTGACAAAACAATGTCACGGACCGTACTAATGACGATCCAGCATGTTGAAATTAACTAATAAGATCCTCATGTGTTATTAGCGTTTTCGAGGTATACATACACAGACTTACTACCGCAGACTTGCAAAACCAACTACACTTACACTCGAGGTGAGAAAATAGCGTAACACAGGGTAAACAGCCGTGTTAACCTGTCAAAGAAGTTGAAACATGTAAGTTTCAACTTTAATATTTCCGAACCACGTGACATGGATATTTACGAAGTCACCTGTTACTATATAAAGTCTTTACTACCCCTTCACCCCTCCCAAATTTTTTTCAATTTTTTTTTTTTAATTCTTGGTTATTTCTCCTTGCAGCTCCACAACATGGAGCCAAAAAAAAATGCATTTTACGATACTAGACGTCTCTTGTCGGCGCATTAATATTTATTAATGTTTATTACACCACATTGACAAAATAAATGACACGCTATCACTATACCAACTACACGCAAGTTGTTCGGTGTTGTATTAAAAGAGTATGCAAGCAGCCGGAAGGTCCACAATAAAGAAATCAACCAAATGTAAAGATCTGCTAATGACTGAGGAGCGGTGATACTGAAAATTCTACCCACCATAGGACTCGGGGTCGCCGGTTATAACACTGCGTGACTCGCAACGTGTGATACATATAGATTTATTTAAACACGAAGTGTACGAGTTATAGCCGGTTTACAACAAGTCGTCTTAAGTTTACAAAATAAACAAACAATATATGGTACACATCACTCCAGAATACAAATAACACAAAGAATGTTCTGAAGAATACCGGTTTTTTGCATAAAACTAAAAAAAAAATAATAACTGTTACTTATAACTTATGCTTTATCCAAAACTTAGCTATAAATTGTCATAATAAACTACTGAATATAAAAGTTAAAAAAAAAGTTAAATTTCTTAACATTACTATAGTATTGTTACAAGATGCCTGAGGAGCGTATCTCAGTTCGTGAGGGATGGAGGTCTTCATGAAAATAAAAGACCAAAATATGATTTATAATTTATTCACACGGCTATTATTTACAGCATTAAATTATCTCTCTCCACTATTACTCTTTTTATTTCACAGTGAGCGCAATATTTAATGTCTATTTCAACTCTTATTAATGTCCTTCTTAATGTCTCTGTCTGGTTGTAGTCAATTAACTCATACTCATCATTAACAAACGTTAAGTCTATCTGTTGCCATAATTTTTCATGTCTTTCACTCACATATTCAGTCCAATAATCCAGCCTGCAGTCGTACTCTTCACTGCTCTGATGTTCTCAGTCGCAGATTTTCCTCCTGCTGGTTACTTCTCTCGCCGCTCGTTTCGCTCGTCGTCTATCGCTGAAACTCCAGTCTCTCATCAACTGCAACAGCAACAACTCCTAGCTCGGAGGTCTGTCGCATTTTTATATCAGTCGTCCTGACGATCTGGAAGGTTCAATGCACCCAGAGTCACGCTGAGAGAAACGAGGTCAGTAATCTAGAACATTCTTCAGAAAAACGCAGAAACCCGATCTGCTCCAGGTCAGCAGCGCGCAAGTTACAGAAGGTTTTATCACGGCACCAGGCGAAGGATGCTAGCAGCACGTGTAGCTTCAAACACTGATAGCATTATCGCTCGCCCGCCATTGAAATCCTCCTCTTCCGCTCTCTCGCGGGGGAAGTCCAAGGTCAACGCAGATCAGCAACATGTAACAGTATATTTGTCTGCAGAATATTAAAAGTAAGAGCGTTGTAGATTATGCTGTTATAAGTCGTTATATATTTGCGAGTGCATTTTGTTGCTTCAGCAGACAGCATTAGCAGGTCAGCAGCAGATAACGTGAAGGACAAATCTGAACTATATGTCAAGACCACAATCCGATTTGCACAGCCGGTAAGGGTGTGGATTGCGAAAGCATTATTTCGTCGACGTCCCACCATAAGCTGGGAGAAAACCCCGGTTTGGGCGTCGGGATTCTGCCCTGGTCCTCGGGGGTGGATAAAAAAAAATATTATGGGACCCGGAAAGGGGTGGCAAATCCGACTGCAGACTGCAGGATAACCTCCACCAGATGTTCAGACTGCGTTCCCAAGCCCCGTTTTACCCTCCCCAACCCGCCTTGCGAGCTAAGGGCGGTGAGGGTCGCCATCCAGGGCAGACGTGCTCGGAAATATTCACGAGGAGGGCGGGATTGGTGAGAGGTCGGTATCCGGGAAGGGAATTTCTGCTGGCGACCGTGAAACACACACCGGCCCTTTATTAGGTTAGGTTACAAGACGTCGGGGGGCGACCGCTGAATGTGCGACACGGGCCCGGGCAAACTGCCACCTTCGCTAACGACTCCTGCCTCTCACCCTCACCCAGGCCACACACCACCCTTCCCCTAACGAACCAGATAGGCTGGGCCCCTTCCCACCCCCTACCCCGGCACGTTCACGATCGGCGGCAGCAGCAGTGTTGCCAACAGGTTTTCAAAAATCCCGCTAGACCATACATAAAAATAAGGCATTTTACATTAAAAAAACCTGATTCCTATAAAACCATTTAAAATTAAGTAATTAGAGTAAAAGCAATTATAACTATTTTATTAGAACAGCAGGTATTTATAAAGCCAATAATAAAAAATGTATCTAGATATATATATTTTTTTCTTTAAAATTTGGTTTGCTCTGAATTATCAGGGTTAGTTTCTGCATACTCAGAAGAGAGGGAAACAACTCTTTTATGTTTTATTTTTTTAATTAAACTTACTAAGTGGTTTTACTCACACTGGAGGATAAAAGCTAGATTTCTCCCTAGGCGGGATAAAAATANGGGGGGGGGGGGGGGGGGAGCCAAATTTAACACTGGGCAGCAGTTCCTCGAACAAAATGGTGAGGTAGGAATTCAGTAGAGGTCGGAGCACTTGGAAATATTCGAAAGTTGATGTAATCGTCGCAAGTCCTTGGAAGCGGAAGCGCAAAATGGCAATGACGTATGCAAACACACATCCACGCCTTATTAATTGATAGTGGCTCGGTGCGTCTGTAGTAAACGAGAAACAGTACGGTACGTGACTGACGGGAGCAACTCTAGACGTGGGAGATGCGGGGCTGTGGTGGGGACAGTACGGTTTCAGGAAATCCCGGGGTGGTATGCAGTGTTAACCCTTACCCGCAGGGGGCCGCGGTGGTGTAGTGGTTAGACTGTTCGCCTCCCACCACGTCGAACCGTGATCCAATTCCCGGCGGGATTACTCCTGGATTTTCGCACGTGGAAATCGTGCCGGATATGCTGCTGTTTGGCGGGTTTTCTGGGGGATATCCCGTTTCCCCCGTCCTTGCATTCCGGCACTAATCCATACACACCTCGCTTAACCCTCATTGGCTCTCAAGACCCCGATGTTAAAGGCGCAGCCTATTTGCGTGGGAACTAGCGCTTCGCATCCACGGGCGTGTTTTCCTTTGTCCGTGGTTGGCGGCGATCTCCGGAACTAGGCATCTGCTCTCCCGCCCCTCCAGTCATGCTGCAATATCTTCCTCACCACCTGACAGCCGAGGGAATGAGGGAGGGAAGGATAAAGAGAGAGTGCGTCCAAGGAGGTGGAGGGGACATGGTTAGGATGGGGGTGAAGCCGACTGGAGGCGAACAAGGGATGCAAACCTATTGGAGGAGAGCGCATTTGTAGCAAACACAGCCACTTTGTCCTTTTGTCTTGAGCAGCGTGGTCAATTCCTGCAGCGCGTGAGGCTGTACAAATCTTTTGGATTCCAAACCAATTGATGCCACTTTCTACAGACAAGAACTTAGAACTATTTGGTTGTAAATTTCGCCATGTGGCAGACATAAACCCCATAGTTGTTATTACAATTTATTTGTTTTTTTCGGCGTGAAACATAACGGCACGAATATATACAAATATCAATTAGTTTGTGCGGTATGTTATGCATCGCGCCGTTGATTTTAAATTGAATGAAATCAAAATTTAATTGAATATTGTACTGCTTGACTAAATTTTAATAATCCTAATTAACTGAATTAAAACGAAATACTTGATATAATTCTGCCAATTCATTGTTTCATTTATGTATTTTCTAAACGTAATGATTAACGGCAGTTATGGGAAAAACGACAAAAATGAAATGGACAAAATTGAAAGTAATTCCATATCACTCATTATGTACAGCAAAGTGGAACTCGTTTCCGGTCAAAGGTTGGAACTATCCCACCAATTTTCTCACGATTCCTTAACTTTCATGTGTGTGGTAACTGCGTCAATGGCTGCAGTATTTGTAGGGACTATACAACGACGTCAAAAAGTATTCTACAATTTTTTTTATCACAAACCTGAGAAATGGGATGTGAATATTTTATGTAAATCATATATTGATATAAAATGTAAGCGTGCGTAAATAAACTAATATATATAAATTCAATGGTTAATATTTTGTTGTATACAGTGCATGTGCGAGTGTGTATATATACATATACACGCGTGTGGGCTATTCACGGTGAAGCGAGCACTTTTGAGATCCATAGTTACTTTTTCCTTTCAGCCATTTTTAACCTTTCCGCCCTCCAACTATTTCTGTGCACGAAATAACGTCGATCTGTTGCTTTGTTGCGACGTAAAAGAAAGACAAACAAACACACTTTCGCATTTATAAAACTAGTATAGATACATATATCAGCAAATTGCATAACATATCGTTGCAGACTGCTACTAAAACAGTCTCAGTCAAGTTGGCTGCTTTACATAATATTTTCGAGAGGAAGAGCAGACCGCCACCTCAAAATCAGCTGGTTAGAATGGAAACGTTAAAACTGAAGTGCAATTCGTCACTGCAGGAGGATTTCAATAAGTTTTGTAACTTGATCAATTATGTGGACGGAATGGGATCTATACACAGCCATAATGAAAACACCTGCCTTCTCTTATTGCAGAGATGAAGTTGACCATACACAAGTAGACATTAAGGGATGTGAAAGATCGTTCCTTGCATCGAAACCGGTGAGCAAATGTCACGGCGGTATGGTGAACTGCCCCGACGTGGTTAATCATCCCGATAGAGAGGGATTTCACAAACGAGGAATCCATAGTTACGGAGGCAGAAATCAGATATTCAGTAATAGTAGTAGTCGACAAAAAATCAAGATCCTTTTGTTATCAAAAAACTCTAGTTGTTAGTGAATAGAGGAAGATTGAAGTCACGTATGACTATATTTATAACACTAGTGGCTCAACCGGTATACGGAATTAAAACGGGAAACAATTGATATAACAATAAAAGGATGGATTAAAACTCTATATGGGTAGCTTGAAGATAAAATAAGAAGCATATAGTGTGATAAACCATAATTTCAATTTCCTATCCGTGAAAAACTAGGCTAATTCTAAGTAAAATGTGATTTTTAGTGCCAAAAATATAGAAATGGGTTAAGAAAATGGTTTAAAATATTTATCCGGGACACGTGGAAAACTACTTCCTATAACTCACTGTACATAAAAGGAGACTATTTCAACAGATGTGGATAATTTCTGGTATAAATTACTGGGCCAACTGAACCGTCGCGTCGGTGTTTGATGGGGACAATAGTACAGTCTGTAACCCCTGGAAAGAAAAAGGTAGTAAAAAACTATTCCAGAATTATTTCACCAAGGTCTTATACAATCGGTTACTACGCAAGGTGATTCTGCCCCCCTCCCCTTAACACTACCACCACACCATCAACCCCCGATCACTACAACACCATACCACACCAAATCACACCACAACAGTCCACCACCAGCACCACCACTGCGCGATTTTACCATAAAATAACAGAAAATTATGGTTCTGTGCTGTAAACTTTCTTAGCATTAAATTTAAAGATGCAGGAAATTTAAACACACATAAAAAAACCCAGAATTCCATTTTTTAGCAAGATGTACAAGCAGTGAAAGGCGTAACAATGCACTGGAGTACACTCCAGCAATACTTAAGTAATTCTGTACTGCAAGAGGTGTTCAGTTGGTTTCGTATACACAGGCCAACATTCGCCACAAATGAATTATGTTCGCGAGATGATATTAAGACACTTACTTATAAACAGAGAAATTTCCCCAGAGAAAAAAAACTGGATCCAAGATTGATACGAATATGGATGGTTGGCTATAGCCCTAATGGTTACTGTAATAGGTCGAGTAAGGAATGTGAAAATGTGTAGCGACTTACGAAACAGATGTGTTATTAATTAATACACTAAAGTTTGTGAAAAATGCAACACCAAGAAGGATACGTGTGAATGAAATGAACTTTATACCACAGATAAGGTACATGAAGATACGCAATTGATTAGGATTACAGAACTGTACATGATCGCCGTCCTTGACAATTCAGTATGGTATGAAGCCACCACGTGCTGCAATCAGAATCCCTAAACGTCGTGGCATGGAATCAAAGAGGACCTGGATATGTTCCTGGGGAATCTCTCTCCACGCGACTTGTATACGAGTTCGCAAAGCATCTACAGTGGTTGCTAAAGGTCCATGACGAACAAGTCACCGACCAATAATAACCCAGGCATGTTCGATGTACGACATGTCAGGCAAATGTGCAGGCCAGGGAAGCAGTGGTGTTCATCATTCATTGAAGAAGGCTTGCGCATTTCTCGCTACATGTGGCCGGACATTGTCCTGCTGAAATATGACATGTGGAGTCACCTGAAGGAGGGGGTAGGACAGGTTGAAGCGGGACTCGTCCGAAAACACTACATTTTGCCACTCAGCACGCCAGTGACGGCATTCACTGACCAATTGCAGTCTGAGGCGTTTGTGGTTTCTGGACAATGGAAGCCGACGCAATGGCACGCGTGCCACAAGTCCAGCCCGTAGCAGACGGCGTCGAAACGTCGACGCAGACAGGTCAACGCCGGTTTCAGTGCTCGTGTCGAGCTAACACTGTGGACGAGGCTGTAACGCCCGTTACGGTCAAGCGGACAAGATGGCGGTCATCCCGTGCTGTGGTCACATTGCGTGGTCCAGTACCCGCTCGTCGCTGCGTACGACCCTCTTCTATCCACAGGTGCCACACACGCATCACTGTTGCAGCAGCATGCATTGCACGAGCCAAAATGTCACGGTATGACAAACCCGTTTACCGGAGACCGAACATTCTGCCCCGTTCGAACTCACTCACATGCTGATATGGCGCCCTCTGACGTCGACGATGCATGCTGGCACTTGCTTTCACTTAGTTTGTCGGCTCTTCACTGACTGAGCTTGGCGTAACACTGACCTTTCCGGTCACACAGGAGAGGGCGCTGCTGGGACTGTGTGTATGCCATCTCCCTGCAATCATAATCACTTACTGCTGGTACACTGTCTAGACCATGGGTGTCCAACATAATTTTGCGGCGGGCCAGGTCAAGCATGTTTGTAACCATAGCGGGCCAAAAGAAATACCCAATAGCAAAGTGAGCTTTAAAATATTAATAAATGTAAATAAAACGGAATGTTTTATATTATGCAATATGGATAATTTATTAAAAAGAAAACCTTAGTTTTACAATGCTTACACTTAAATAAATCAAAACCAATCTAATGAGATACCTGACATTTTTTTTGTTTACTCAGGGCATCTATGTCAGCTGATATTTTAGATGTGGCTATGCGCAGAATGCCTGTAAGATGGATGTCTGATAATGATGATCTTGTTTTGGATTTGTTGTGTTTCATGCGGGAAAAAAGCTGTTCACAAGTATATGTACTACCAAATAAGGAAATTTGTTGAAGAGCTAATTTGGTCATGTTTGGGTATTGTTTTTGGTCAACATACTTTTTGTCAAATTCAACCAACCCATTCGGAAGACAACCATCGTATGCCGTTTTTAGAAGAGAATTGCTTTGTATTTTAATCAATTCCAACTGTAGGTTTAGCCTGGCGCTTTCAACTTCAACATACATCAAAGGGATTTTGGAAGACTTTCATGGTGGGCAGTTGTAATTTGAAGTCTGCGAATCTCTCATCAAACTCATTCCTCAACCTCTGCAGTAATGATGCGTACTTGCCTAACTCCAACGTCTCTTGGTTTCTTGAAGACAAGGTCTCCCAATGAGCCAACTGCTTTTGTTCCAGCTGTTTCTCCAATAATAGGAGCTTCTTTGTGAAAGCTTGAACATGTTCATATAACTGCGTACATAGTTGATCTTTTCCTTGCAGTTTTAGATTAAGATCAGAGAGGTATTTAGTTATGTCTACCAGGAAAGCCAGATCAGCCAACCACTGCTCATCAGTTAAAAAACTAAATTCTTGGTCTTTATTTTCAAGAAAAGTTTTTATTTCATCAAGCAACGAATAGAATCGCTTCAGTGTGGTTGCTCTGCTGAGCCAGCGAACGCGACTAAAGTACACTATGTCTTCGTGATCTGAACCTACGTCAGATAGAAAAGCTTGGAACTGTCTGTGATTGAGTCCTCTTGCGCGTATGAAATTAACGGTCCGCACTACTTTATCCATCACGTGCTTCAGTTCAAGAACTTTTGAACATAGCTGTTCTTGATGAATAATACAATGATGCTGGATAAACATGTGTTTGATGCTCTTCCGCAGTAAAGCCACAAAACCATTTACTCTTCCTGTCATTGCTGGTGCACCGTCTGTAGTAATGCCGCAAAGGTTTTCGATTTGAAGTTCATATTTTTCTATGCAACTCTTTACTTCTTCGTAGATATCTTTTCCTGTCGTTGTATCTTTCATTGGACGCAAATCAAGTAATTCCTCGACCACGGTATAGTCTTCTGTCACTCCTCTCACGAAAACTGCCAACTGCGCCGTATCCGACATATCAGTACTTTCGTCGAGAGCGAAACTGTAAAAAACGCATTTCTTCAATTGTGTTTTTAAAGATGATTCAATATCTATGGCCATGTCATCAATTCTTCTTGCTATGGTTTGATGTGACAAGCTTATATTTTTAGCTACTGCTTTCTGCTCCGGACACGCTACCGATGTAAATATCTCCAAACACTCCTTGACAAATTCTCCGTCAGATAGGGGTTTACTTCGTTTGGCAATAGCTTCTGCTATCATGAAACTAATTTTTGTAACTGTCTCGGAGTTTTCTTTTGGTTTTTTGAACAACGCCTGTTGACCGATCATATTTAGCTTCAACGAATTTACACTATCGACTCGAATTTGACCTTTGTACGTATCGTATTTAGAAGCGTGTTTTGTAGAATAATGCCGCCTAACATTGTATTCCTTGCAAACTGCTATTTTGTGATTACATATAAGACACAGTATGTTTTCATTATGTTCTGTGACAAAAAAGTCTTCAGTCCAACTGTTTTTAAATATTCGACATTCTGTGTCAACTTTACGCTTTTTCTCTGTTGACATCCTGATCTGAAACAACCATAAGACAACACAAAATTATGCACCTACTTAAGTAAATATGTATCTCAAAATTTACTCAAACAATGTAGGTATGGATAACAAAAGACAATCGTTAACCGTAATTAAATAAATATACTTCATCTATTTGTTAAGATTTAAATTAAGTACCTACGTTTATTCACCACTTTTCACTACAAGAAACTTCATTCACTATTAATTTACAAATGAAACACAATCGCGATCGAACAAAACAAACCAAATAAGTAATTACTCGCGTCGTGACAAACTTTGCCGGCCAAGTGACTTTGAGCGAGCGACACGGCGGCGGTGCTACGAGCGCGAAGGTGAGGTGAGAGGGTGGGGCGCGTCTCAGTGCACGCGCGGATTTGATACCTACGAAGCGCAGTTCGTGTTATTGTTTATAAATCGTAGGTAAACATTATTTACTTGCCTACAAACATGTGAATATTATTCGTAGTCGATAAAATAAACATATTATCTAAGAGACTTTTTAAAGATTGTTTGCGCAATATTTGTCTATTATATGTCATCATCTATCTATGCTATGACTTTAAAAATTTTAACTAGTTCGTGGGCCGGATGTAGGGCCTACGCGGGCCGGATGGTGGCCCGGGGGCCGTATGTTGGACGGGCCTGGTCTAGACAACCTCCGAGTTTGGATTCATTCAGACCATTCTTTCTGGTTGTTCCAATTTTCACAAACAATGATGTAGTTAACATTCAGCAGCACCAATAGCTAAATTTGGACGGTAAAATATCTAAGATATCTAAGAATGACCTTAAAACATAGATCCCATTTCAAAACAGAAAATATCCACAACCGGAGAAAGTTTTGTGGATTTGGAGATGAGAGTAAGAACCTATCACTTACAAACCAAAGAAGAAAGTAAGAAATCAGAATAGATGGGGATATATGAACTGTTTGTGGACAACTGTCTAGCAAGCGCATATGACCCACAAAGTTGTAAAGAAGCAATAAACAAAAGTGAAGTATAGAGGAATGCAATTCAACATAATCACCTTTTAAAATTTTTGGAATCTAACACTAAACAGCTGGAAACGTCGATCAGCTCTTCGAGCTTCTTCTCACCTACATCATATGCAATAATCCCTGGGGGCCACGATGATGTAGTGGTTAGACTACTCGCCTACCACCTAGACGAACCGGGCTCGATTCCCAGCGGAGGCGTCCCGGATTTTCACATGTGAGAATCGTGCCGGACGATGTCGCTGGTCGGAGGCTTTTCTCGAGAATCTCCCGTTTCCTCTGCTCTTGAATTCTGGCGCTGCTCCATTCCTCGCTTCACCCTCTTCAGCTCTCAAGACCTCGATGTTAAGACCCTCCAAATATCCCCACTCCTCTCTCCACTTCAATAATCCCTAATAAAAAGTTGAGAAGGGAAGTAAAGAAGGCGACCATACAGCAAGTCGCCACTTGGCTCGACACTTGTGCATGCGACAGTCGCCACTTGGCTCGACACTTGTGCATGCGACAGTCGCCACTTGGCTCGACACTTGCGCATGCTACAGTCGCTGTTAGGGCTTGGCTTCAACCCTTTTGCAGAAATTCTTCATTTCCGCGTCATAAGTTTGGATTCGGAGTGATTACTGGCAATGTTCGATTATAGAAAATTTACATTTTACGAGTTGTTTAATACTTTTGTGCTTAATTTTGATTGTGTGTTATGTGCTAGTTGTACATTTCAGGTACATATTAATATTTTATCAATAAGTTTCTGCCTTTCTGCAAGCAGGAAATAACACACAGTGAAAATTAATACAAAAGTATCAAACAACTAGTAAATTGTAAATTTTCTACAATTAAAATTTTCCAATAATACCTCTGAAACTGAAATTATGACACGAAAATGAAGAATTTCTGCATGATATGTGCACCGAGCACTTAAGGCATTGCCTACCGGCTGGCAACTGCGAAATTTAAATAGGATATCCCATGTTATGGAAAATTCGCCTCAGTATGGTATTTTAAAGATAGGCGTTTCAAACAAAATGTATATTTTCAATATAGATAGGCGATATGTACTCTTTTGTAAAACATAAATTTAAAAAAATTATTGTTAGCAGACTGTACGTGCAATGGAAATATGTCCACCGTAGAAAACTTCAGAAAAAATTCGTGAATAATAATTTTGTTTGAAACGCCTACCTTTAAAATAATGCACTGAAGCGAAATTCCCTTAATATGGGATTTCGTATTTAAATGTTGCAGCTACCAGTCGGTAGGCAGTGCCCGTAAGAAGAAGACGCACTCCCCGTCCGACCGGCACCTCACTATCCACTAATGACCGCGAGCAGGTCCTCATCATGTCCTTGCCGCCACGCGGGGTCCCACTTCACTTCCTCTTCTCCTCGCCACTCCATTCGCTATTCCGAGGCGAGCAGGAGAGGGTCCTTCTGCTACCCCTTTCCACCCTCGAGGTGCGAAGAATTCCCACCTCCTCCACCCCCCCACAGGCGACCTAGTTCGGGACCGAGACGCCGAAATGTAGGCGCGGCAGCGTCCGTTTTTTATTGCGTTCCTTTCAGCGCCCCGGCTAGGGAGGAGAGTGACTGGCATGTGGAGACGCCCTGCGTGCGCGCTGGCATTCTGTGCACGCGCCCTGGGGCCCGCACCCTCGCGGCAACATACTCCAACCCCCTACACGACGTCGTTACGGCAAGTATTGTCGCCACGGAGCAACGCTACACATGCAAACCAACACCACGGTAAGGTTTATCTACCCAGGTTGGAAAGCTCAATGATTTTAGTTCGGTAACTAAATTTTTTCGCTACTAGGTAAGTGTTAGTGTCGCATGTGTACAGGATTTTTTTCTATTTTCTACGTTAAAAAACAAAACAAAATAAATACAATTATCATAAATCTATTATAAAAGAACTTCTTTAACTGAAATATTTCTCTTTTCCTATACACGCTGCATAAGATTTTAATTAAAAGTGTCCTCTTTGGAACACTAGCGCTTGCCTAGCGGCAGAAATTTTCCCTTTGCCAAACTCCTCGATGAGAAAACTCGTTTTGTTCCTAACCTGAGAGAATTAACCTTAACCAGGGGCAACACTGTCGCCTCTAGCAGACAGGCGGGGTCGGCACTAGAAGGAGTTCGCAGTATCTTCACACTTGTAGAATCAAACCTTTTCAAAATCACCCCATTCATGACGTGTTTGGTTGTTTTTTAAATGTACTGTGTATCACAAGAGTTTTTAATTGTGTTAACATAAAAATATATTACTTTTTGGTTTAAAATTAACTTCCATTTATATTTTATCCATAAAATCCAATTTTTTATTTAAAATTAATATGAGTAATAACAGAGAGAAAATAGGTGTGTTGGTAATGTGTAGTGAGAAATATTTGTCACTCAAAACATCATTAAGCTGAGTGCGCATGAATGCGGTGCGTTGTCCCTTTGGCGCAATTTTCTATATTTAGTTATGCTTTGTTAGCACGAGGCGGAGGAACATCTTCAAACAGTTTTTGCAAAGTCATTTTTTACTGAAAAAACATACAAGTCTTCGTTGACAAATCCAGCCACTTGCACATGTGAACCTAATGTAGATTATGTAAGAAAAACAGCAAGAATTAAAACCTTATATTACTTTTTGTATATTTTTTAATGGCATTCCAGTAATGTTTCCGAAAAAAATCTGACGAACTTCTCGGGAAAATATTTGTATTTCTACACCGAAACATATATTTTCGAAACGTTAAAACTCAGCCTACTCAAACAACGTTGTGTCACAGAGCAGATAAGTAGGTAGAGACGAAATGGCGAGGTGATACTTTGATATCGACGTGTACTTTCTCTGATTGGCTGCGCAAGACTCGGGGGACGATCCTAGTGTATGAAAAACCTCTACTAAAGTTTATTCTACTCAATTTGGGAACAAAACGAGATTTGTTATGGAAGAGTTTGGCATAGGGCAAACTTCCGCCGCAAGGTGCGCTGGTCTTGCAAAGTAGTCGCTTTTAAACTGGCGGTAAATGGAGAAATTATATTTATTTTTGAGTAAAAGTTCGTGAAGTGAAGATATTTGGGAGGCTCTTAACAACGGGGTCTTGAGAGCCGATGAGGGTGAAGCGAGGTGAGTATGGAGCAGCGCTGGAATGAAAGGGCGGGGAAACGAGAGNTGCAAAGTAGTCGCTTTTAAACTGGCGGTAAATGGAGAAATTATATTTATTTTTGAGTAAAAGTTCGTGAAGTGAAGTGAAGATATTTGGGAGGCTCTTAACAACGGGGTCTTGAGAGCCGATGAGGGTGAAGCGAGGTGAGTATGGAGCAGCGCTGGAATGAAAGGGCGGGGAAACGAGAGATTCCCGAGAAAACCCGCCGACCAGCGGCATCGTCCGGCACGATTCTCACTTGTGAAAGTCCGGCAGTGACCCGGCCGGGGATTGGACCTGGTTCGTCTTAGTGGGAGACGAGCGTGCTAGCCGCTCAGCCACCGCGGCCCCGTAAAAGTTCGTGTCTGGCTCGAATTGTAATATATGTACTTATTCCACCCAGCCAAAATTTTAAGTATGATCTTTATTTTCAAATTATTATTCATGCCCTCCAATCTTGTTTACAAAAGCAAATGGTAAAAATACGACTGTTTGGAATTGAACCTTCATAAGTGAGCTTATTTCAATGGGGGAAAAAAATATTACAAATTCATGTGCGAAATAAATATAACAGTTATCAAAAGGAACTTTGTACTTGTCCCCTCTCCCGTAGGGAAATTGCGCACGTAACCCCTAAAAATAATATTTGTAACAACGCCACAATTTTTTAAAATTCAATTTTTATATTTAAGTAGTGTAATTGTGTAAGCCAACGTTCTGCTGAAGCCAGTTTACGACATAATATTAAACAAGTGAACATATTTCGTTATATTTCCACTTTAGTGGAAGAACAAAGTTTATTCTCCTTGTAGGTTCTAACACAATACAAATATGACGATTTTACAAAATTCATTAATTTTTTGAAAACTGCAATCATACCATTTACGTACATACAAAACTGAACACTCCGGTACACCTGAGAACTAGTGCACCGTGGCGGCGAACAATTTTAGTTGCAAAATAAAAAGCATTGAGCTTCTCAACCTGAGCAGGATAAAACTTATTACTGCTTACAGCGGAAAGTTCCCTGTTGGTTGGGTTGCCGACTGGCGAGTAAGTTACAAGGCACCGACTGGAGAAATTCGTTCCGACATGTTGCTGGCCAGTGATGCTATTTTGCTGGCATGTGCGGCTAGAGTTTGCCGTATTAAGGAGCTGTTTCACTGTACTCTGCGGTTGTGTAATTCATGGTGTCCCTGAAGTTTGTGTATTTAAATAAAGGAAGGCAATTAACGCAAGCAGGTAAGTACGCAATTATGCATACTGTTTGTTATAAGACGCCAGAGGGGCGTATCCGAGTTCGCGAGTGATTTTAAATTTGATAATTAATGTGTTCACATAGCTATTACCTATAACATTATCCGAGCCGAACATAGTAAAGTAATCTTGGGCGACCAGTAGATACCGATTAACCCTCCCTGTGGCAGGTAAGGTACCCAGAATATCTACTGCCATCCTCTCGAATTGGGCTGCAACATTGTATTTCTGGAGGTGACCTTGCCCCCTGGTCAATGGGCCCTTCCTCGCAGTGCAGGTGTCGCACACGCGGCACCACTTCTCAACATCCTCCCAACAATGAAGCCAGTAGAATCTCAGTGTAATTCTGTCAAGGTTCTTATTAACACCAAAGTGTCCACTGGCAGCCATATTATGAATTTCCTTTAAGACTTCATGGACCCTGCATTCTGGGAGAACCAACTATCATTACTATCCCAGTTTCTGTAAAGAGTGCCATTCTTCATTATAAAGGAATTCCATTGTGCCCAGTATGTTCTGATTGTTGTGCTCAGGCTATAGATGTCTCTTCCCATTTTGGACGACAGCCCGCTTCTCTCCACTTAGTGATGGCTGCAAAGTGGGATCATTCAGCTGATCTTTCCTAATAACCACTCCAGTTAGAACCTTGAATACTTGTCCTCTGAACCTTAAACGATTCGCCACTCTTGTCTTCCTGGCATTTACAATGGCTCACATGACCTTTAGAAAGTGCATCTGCATTGCTGTGAAGATGTCCAGATCTGTGCTGTATTTCAAAGTCATATTCTTGAAGAAGCTGTATCCACTGGGCTATTTGACCTTCGGGGTTCTTAAATATTAATAGCCAGTATAATGAAGCATGGTCGGTTCTTAGAACAAAGGGGTCTACCATAAAGGTAGGGGTGAAAGTGTGAAAATTGCCTTTTCCATTGTCAGAAGCTCCTTGTGTGTAACACAGTAATTTCTCTCAGGTTTATGCAATGCCTTACTGAAGTATTCTAGCTATCTTTCCTTCCCATCCTGAACGTGAGATAACCTAACTCCAATGCCTACATCGCTAGAATCAGTGTCCAAAACGAACATGCCCTCACTTTTTCGGGAAACCCAGAACTGGTGGAGATATCAGAATTTCCTTTAGCTTAAAGAAAGCATCTTCACGTNTATCAGAATTTCCTTTAGCTTATTGAAAGCATCTTCACGCTCAGTGGACCAATGAAATATCCGTTTTGCCGCAGTCAGTTCGTGTAGTGGCTTGGCGATCCTGGCGAACCCAGGTACAAATCTGCCTTTAGGCACAAATCACTGAATTGGCGCGTCGTCGATAACGCGTGTCTTTGAGTGTTTCTGCGGTGACCATATCATTTTACGATGTGATAATGAAGATAAAAGTGTGCTGCACTTCTCTATATATTTTTTAAGATCCAGCACCCAGACCTTTCATACTTAAACATGATCGCGAAACTATCCAATTTAGACATTTCAACTTGCGAGAAAAAAAACATTGGCTTTCTATATAAATGGAGAACCTGAAATTGGTATGCACGTATATATCGTTTCTTAAAAGCTATTCCTAAGCAGACATTACTCAAGCACGTGGAGCAGTTTTGTAACACAATGTTTTCTGCCGAAATTCTGCAAAAAATTTTTAGCGGCCTGAATAGGCGACCACCTTAGGGATGCCGATTAAAACAAACATTTTAATCTATTAAATCTGCTTAAAAAAAATTTTTAGGTTAAGGCTGCCGATTTTTTTTTTCGGAACTGATATTTTTGGTAGAATCGTTTTTCGATTCAGTGGCACCTATGTATGTAATTTAACATTAATTAATTTTTTTGATGATTGCACAATTATCATTATAGATAGTTCGATTGTTATGGAATTTCATGTTTTAATAGTTCATAGTTTTACGAGTTTTTTGTTACTGGTATTTCTGACTGTATAAGTTTGTTTTCAAGGCCATGGCACATCCTAGCAAATATAATTGACGTTATGTTGGTACAACTAGCCGAAAAGGATCAAAAATTTATTTGTCGTAAATCGATTTTTTTTCATCCGATTTTCTATGTGCATTGATATTCTGTGCCTCGATCTTCTAGATCGATACAAGAGAGCGATCAGTTAGGTAAAGATAGGCATTCTTAGACCACCTTAACCCAGAAAGTTTCCGACGTTCCTGCGAAAGGGTGTTTGAAAGCCCAGTGAAGGGACAGTGGGGCGGCGTGCAAGAGCACGTATTGTGGCGCGGCAGAAAGTAGTCCTGGAGCGGGACGGCTGGGGCCAGGCGGAGCTCGGCACCAGCCCAGTGCGGCACGACAACCCGGGGAGCGCGGACACACATCGATCCCGCCAGGCAGGGAGGAGGGACTTCGCGGGCTGCGTCGCCGAGCCGCACGCCGCTCACAACGCACGCTGCTGGTAACAGGTGAACCGACTCCCTACTAGATATCACCGCACCTATACTTAGAGTTTACAGAAGTCCCAAACACTATTTTGACAATAACCGCTACGGTGCAGCGGCTAGAGCGCTCGCCTACCACCTAGGCGAAACGGGTTCGATTCCTAGCGGGGCCGCTCCCGGGAATCGTGTTTGACGATGTGCTGGGATCTCCCGTTTCCCCCACCCTTGCATTCCGGCGCTGCTCCATACTCACCTCACTTCACCATCATCGGCTCTTAAGACCTCGATGTTACGAGCCACCCAAACCTCTTCGTTTCAACCTTATCTCCATCTCCCACCCCTATTCCCTTTCTCTCTCTCATACTGTGCCTTCTATATTTATGCAATTATGTAACACTTATTTCACGTGAACCAAGACTTTAAATAATTATGTACGAAAATTTCCACTAAAATATTCGTGTTTTAGGTTATGCAAACACACCTGTAAACAAGATATATATTTTGAAAAGAGCGAGGCAAGCAGTATACAATAAGTTACAGCTACAGGCTACTTATTACAAACTGAAGTAGCTGACCTCTCGTGGCGCAGTGGGTTAGTGCGCCACCAGTATGCGGTGCGGGAGGTTCTGGGTTCGAACCCCTGGTAAGGCATCGGTGTTAGTTTAAGTTAGGTCATAAGTTAGTTTGTAAGCCGTCCCTTGATAAGCCTTCAAGCATAACACCGGGGGACGTTAATAAGCCCTTTTCAATACCAACAAAAACTGATGTATTAACAAATCACTGTTCATCAATCCAGAAGGGTGACTGCTCCCCCCCTCCCCAAGGTCTTTGCTTGTATTTCTACACTTTACCGCGCACTTGGATGACGCCACGTCTCTTATCAGCCACCAACACAGGGGTCACATGACAAGTCATGTGTAAAGGCTCACACCCACTTCGTTGTCACATTATAAAAGTAATATTTGTTTTAGTTACGTACTAGTAATGCAAGGAGTTTATTACATTTGGCATTACATATGTTTATCACCATTGTAAAGACTTATTTTTTTCGACACAAGGTAAAACTTAAGCACGACCGGCTGCGTCCGCCATCTTGCACAACGCCGGTTACTGGATGCGTTTTTATCCCGGAACAAAACAGCAAATAAAAATAATTTCCGAGCTGCAAGCACACATCGTCTTGCCTGCGCGAAGAGTACTTAAATATTATAGACCATTGAAACATGCCACTAACAATAGTAGTTATAAATAGTTCCTTCTGCTGCACCTGGATGCAGTGCAGTAGCACCACGACCGCTATCTTGGATGACGTCACGCGGCAACCTCATATTATCATTCCTCGCCAATAGTGGTTATTTTCCATTTTTCCCTAGGAATTCCCTTTTTTCCCAGTCGAAAATGCTCAGAATTTTCCACAACGCCAGAAAAATTTTCCGCACAAATTTCCCTTACCAAAATTCACATCAGTCACTCAGTCCGAAAATAGCATGAAACTGCATTGTAGCTACGTGACTTTCTTTGGGAATGAGAGATTGCCCTTTTATTCACGCTCTTTCATTCCATGCCAGCACCATCCATCTTGTCTATAGAATGTTCGAGTTAATTGCCCTGTCATACAACTTCTCTCTCACCCACACCCGTTCTCCTTTTAGCCTGCTCTATTCTTTTTTTCTCATGCAGCCTCATTCCTTCCTCTCTCTCTCTGTTCTCTCTCTCTCTGTTCTCTCCCTTGGGGGTGTTTCTCATTTTCCTTTCTAGTCTCCTTTCATTTGGCGTCCTGGAAGAGGACGAGTTCCATGCTCTGCCATTCCACCTTGATTTTCTCATATTCCTTCTAGTTTCTTTTCACCTGGTGTCCTGGCAGGGGTACGAGTCCCATGCTCTGCTTTTACACCATTGTTTTGTCATATTCCTTCTGGTCTCCTTTCAACTGGCGTCCTGGCGAGGACGAGTTTCATGCTGTCATTCCACCTTGGTTTTCTTATATTTATTCTGGTCTCCTTTCACCTGATGTCCTGATGGGGACGAGTCTCATGCTCTGTCATTCCACCTGCGCGACACAGAACGAAACTTGCACACGCACGCTATCATAGAGTCGCACCACACGCGCGTCAAGTACGTCCTAAGCTCACTTATAAGCACAGTTGGCTGTTTTTTTTTCCAATCCGTTAAAAATATAGCCACCAAATTCATAACATAGGTATCACCCCCAACGACGAAAAGGACTGCAAGGTCAAGTATGCCCTAATCCCACTTGTAAACTTAGTTAAATGTAATTTGCAAACTGAAGTCACGAAATTTTATAACATAGGTATCAACCCCGACGACGAAAAGTACCACAGGGTCAAGTACGCCTTAAACCCTCTTATAAGAATAGTTGGTCGTTATTTCCGAACCGTTTAAGATAGTCACCAAATGAATAACAAACATCACCTCCCGACGACGAACAGTGCTGCAGGATTTAGCACGCCCTAAACCCAATTGTAAGCATAGTAGCCCAACATTTCCCACCCACGACAGCTATAGGCACCAAATGCATTTCATAAACATCATATCTGATAAACAGGGTGGTAGGGTCAAGTAAACTTTGACCTTAACCCTCGTATAAGCATAGTTGGCTGCCAATTCCCACCCAAAGAAGCTATGACTATCAAATTCATATCGCAGACATCATTTCCGGCCGCAATAAAGGAGATAAGGATAAGTAGACCTTAAACCCTATTACAAACATAGTTGATCAGCATTTCGAAACCTTTGAAAATCGGGAACATGTAACAACCGTCCACGCATGTAATGAAAATAAAGACATACATACAAGCGCGTTGCAAAGTTACCATTGCATGTAGGAGTGTAGGGTCTCAAATAGCACACACATACCCCGACCTGCGTGCACTAGACAATCTCCCACCGACGCCCTTGTCGTCTGCTACTGCAGGTGTCTACCAACTCGGATCACCCTCAGCGACAGCTTACCTCCCTTCACCCACCGGCTTTCAGGCTAAATATATAGATATAAAAATATATACATAAATAAATGTTAGCATGGGTAACAAACAACTATATACGAAAAAAGTAAGATATATACAAATGTGCTGCATGTATGATATACATAGTCAAGGGTAACTGTAAAATACATATATAGTAGTGTAAACGAACACCACCAGTTAGACACAAGGGCCAGCGGCCCGAGCCATCACTAGCATGGGTAACCCTTAACAACCAACCATATAATGAAAAACTTCAAGTAACCCTTATCTTCAGCAACATGTTTACGCTTTTGCTTTGCAGATGTCAGCACTTCATCATCATCATCAGTAGAATATGCATATTTCACATAATCACCAGCAGACTTGGAGGCCAGATTTTCGTTTTTGATGTCCTGGATAGTTCTACCATCTTTGTTTTTCACTTTACATGTTAGTGGTGCATGTTTGTTCACAACTTCTGACTATCTATATGGCTCGCACTCTTCATAGTAAATGTATGCAACATTCGTATTTCCTTCTTCATACAATGTTTATGAACACGATGCAGGCCCGGGTAGTGTTATGAGTGCTCGAACTATCATTAGTTTACACGACGAATCAGCAGGAAGGCTAGCCATAGCCTTGTCATGTGGCAATAAGTTCAATGCATGCTCTCTGGTGCCAAGTAAAGGTGAGTTACCTTTACATGTACCAGTATGTCTTTAGATTATCAACTCTACCAAATGCCGCCCCACAGTTAGTACACGATAGTGATTTGGAGGTCGGTCCTTTTGAACATTTGCTTTTCTCATGTCGACGAGCATGACACCTTTTGCTGAAAATCTTTCCACAGGAGCAACACTGTTTCCCTAGTAATTTTCCAACCGTGGAAGAAGGTACATCCATAGGGGCAAGTCCAACAGTAAGCTTCGTACAATAATCAACTTTTAACATCTTTATGCAAAAAAACAATTGAAGTTCTTTCCACAGTAGCAGCACGGGTATATATTTGGTCTCGTTTCTATCCTCAACAGTTTCTTTCAGACAAGTTCTTCACCTAGCTGTAACTCAAGACCACACTTAAAGCATACAACCGTCAAATGAGCCCTGTGCTCATTCTTCCAGTTGGCGAGTGCCAGTCCAGCAGTAGGTTCAATGTATTCTGTCTCAAGTCAAGCGAAGGTGTGTTACCTTTGCATGTACAAGTGTGTTTCTTTAAATTATCACTTCTACCAAATTGTTGCACCGCACATATCACATACTAGAATTCTGGAGGTCGGTTTCTTCGAACATAGTAACTTTTACTGAAGGTCTTGACACAGTATCATAATTGTTTTCCGTGTAATTGCTGATCAATCGGTCAAGGTTTTGAATGCAGTCGTACATATTATACTCGATTTCACAGTACTGGCCCCTCGTTGCTGGTCCCTCACTGCCGATCCCTCAGTGCCGACCCCTCACTGCTACTTTCAGACAGTACTGGTGCCGCACATGTCAGTTTAACAACTGTGTGAATATCTGTGGTCGCAGTAATTTATACCTCCATTATGCTGGTCGAACACGAATCTATGTTTTGATTCTCTGTAGTGGAGTAGAAGGAAATCAGTCCCTGGCTATTTGCTAAATGGTCTAAGTGAATTTGTTTCCAACTGTAGCTGATTTATCGTATATAATTTCCAACCAAAACCCTTTCCCATGTATTCTTCTTCCTCTTGGTAAATCTTCTGTATATTAGCTTTAACACTGTCTTCGATTTCGTACATGTTATACAGAGGCAAATTCGAGGTCTTGAAGCTCTCACTGTATTCATTTTCATGTGGTTCTGATTTTGTATATTTACATTCCAACCGTATATTATATTTTACAGCGCCTTCTTTTTCCATCTCATATGTAAGTTGATCTATAATATTCTGCTTCATATGCTTAAGATATGTAAAAATATCTTTCGCCATGCCTGGCGAATTACATGTAACATACATCTTCATAAGACAGCGGAAATTAGATTCTTTCAGTATGAATCCATTCTCATTTGGTAAGCTTGCAACACATACATGTGTAGGAGCGTTATATGTTCAATTTTTTGCATGGTTGTCATACTGCTCACGACACAGTTTTTCCAGATAGTTATGTATTTCGAGTCGCACGCTGTCTGTAACGCCTGTTACTGTATAACGTGTGAACTCACGACCACACTTATAACAGCAATGAGTTAAAAGAGCCCATCTCGTCTTCTGCAAACATTTTCCAGTTTTTTCATGTTGATGGGCACTGCAACTTTTCNATGAGTTAAAAGAGCCCATCTCGTCTTCTGCAAACATTTTCCAGTTTTTTCATGTTGATGGGCACTGCAACTTTTCAGTAGCAAAATGAATATCTTGATGTCTGTGGAGAATTGTCTATAATGTTCACACCCAGGTCTGATGTTGACGTTGGAACAGTGCGCCAGTATTCAAAGCAGCAGGTGCCTGACCTTTACATATGTTTGATGCAGACAGTGCACTACATTGCTTAGCTGGTAAGGTTAAGCTTATTTTTATGCATTCTGTAAGTATAAATTCAGATAGATATTGTATCTAGTTTACTACACCATCAGGTAGCTGCAAGTTTTTTTTCATTTCACACAGACATATGCACAGAGTATAACCACTGTATTACACCCCCCTCCCCTTGATTTTACACTTTTTGCATTTTTATTAGTAGCTAGAAAAGTTTATAATAGGACTTTCACTGTAGCTTCAAATCATGACAAACCTTTCAACAATAAACCTGACCTCTCTCCACCACACAGTGTATTTTTACATCTCTAATGCCGCCGTGCATTGCTACTCTTACTTAAGATCTTACTGCAATAGCGACATCGTTTTCTCCATATTGGTGGAGGACTGTGTACATTGTTCGCATGAAGATGGGAAGTTGGTGATGTAGGTGTACAAATACTCGATACAGCAGGCATCTTTTCGTCACAGGTATTTTGCTTAGCAGGTAGAGGAACAAGGTCATTGCACTTTTTNTACTCGATACAGCAGGCATCTTTTCGTCACAGGTATTTTGCTTAGCAGGTAGAGGAACAAGGTCATTGCACTTTTTCACATGTATGTTTAAACTGTCTGTACAAGTGGACAAACCTTGAATTTTATTACATCGATAGCCTGTTCGACACGGATTCAGTTTGCTTTTTATGCTTTATATGTCTATTTGCATTGCAGCTATATGCAAATATCATTTTACAGTAGTTGCATGATGTCAATGAGATGTGACTGATCCAGCCATTGTTTTCACGGTTGGTTGCGACGCCTTTAATTATGTTGACGGTTCGAATTTTTCTTTCCCAGGTTTCTCCCCATCAAAAGCATGCTTTAATCTCAGCAACTGATTAACACGTGCATGAAGGAGAGATTTACATGTTGCAATATGTATTTTTAAGATACCACTAAAAAATATGATTTACACTTTTCACATAAAATATCACGCTTCGTATTTTGTTGACAACCATCTCGTGTCGACGAGAATTGCAGCTTTTAGAAAGATCTTCTTGCAGTAGCGACACAAATAACTTTCCCGGATATTTTCCATCGACGAGGAATAGCCACTGTTCACTCTTCGAAGTCTGAATAGCAACTGAGTCGGCCAGCCTATACAAAAACCATCATATATATTGCCAGTTTAACTATACTTTGAGATTCATGTATATCGTCCTCACATCCTATACACTGAACTGGAGACTCTTCTACCACACATGTTTAATGTAAAACTCTGAGAAAATCAATTTGCCTCACTCACAATGGCAGTAACCATGACTAGCAACCATGGCCTTGACCTCACCTTGGATGACGTAATGCGACCTTGACATTGACCTCTTTGAACATCATCTCGAACAAAATCCACCACTTAAAAAATAGCATTTTTTTTAGATAATTTTAAAATCACAGAAAAAAACCATAAGACCTTGGCTTCGTTTTCGACCGGGGAAGGGGAGGGGGGGGGCAATAGCCTACAATGACCGTACACCTCTGGTGTTTGTTGAGGGAACACTGAACAGTGAATGCTACATTCAGAACATCATCCAGCCCATTTTGTTGCCGTACCTACAACGCCAAGAATATGTCCTCTTCCATCAGGACAATGCCCATGCACAAAGCAAACCTCTCACCAATTGCAACAACAGGTGGAATTCGCGTAGAATCCTATTCCCCAAGATGACATCAGATGGTCGCCTCTACGCACGACTGCAGGACTGCATCGTCGCTGAAGGCGACTAGACAAGATACTGACGCTGTTCAAAACACTGTAGCCTCTGCTCATGTGATAACTATTATATACGGTGTAGAACCTGCATAACTATTCAATAAAAACTCCATTCATGAATTTTCCATTTTCGACCAGTGTACTAAAGTGTTCAGAAGTATACAATTACTTTCTTCATTTTTAACGTAATGCTTTATTTTTCGTAGGGATATGAAATAATGCCCTAAAAAAATTATGAAAATGGAAGGAAATGATTTTTCGAAGGTGAATTAAACGAGCTATGAGAATTTTATATTTACGTCTTTTTCAGTACAAATCTCGAAATTTAACAAAATGCGTTATGATTCATCTCGGATTAATTGTTGATGTTATTAGAGTATCATGAAATATATTTCTTGGGAATTCTTATGCAGTTAAATCGTATTTCAGTTTTAACTTTATCAGTAATAAAATTTAAAGGCACAACCGCCAGAAATTCAACCCTTACCGCATTGGACCAAGTGTGGGATTTCAATTAAATTGCTATACTTCATTCACGGATACTTCCAACTTTTCTGAAACCCTGTTAAAGTTCTACTTCCAGGATATTCATCCGCTTCATGCAAATTAAGTTTAGAAAAATACACCAGAGGCCCAACGACCGTATTCATGCGCGTTCAGTGTAATAATATTTTGCATAAGAACTATTTATTATTAGCGTTACCAACACACCTATTTTCTCTCGGTCTTCATTCGTATTAGTTATAAATGAAACATTTTAATTAATCGATGAAATATAAGTAAAAGATCATTTAATGTTAAGACACGTATAAAACTCTTGTGATACATGTAATATTTAAGAAGCGACCAAACACGTCATACATGGAATGTTTTTTAAAAGANTGTATAAAACTCTTGTGATACATGTAATATTTAAGAAGCGACCAAACACGTCATACATGGAATGTTTTTTAAAAGATTTTCTTTAAACAGTATCAAGACACCACGAATAGACTCTACAAGCCACGCCTGTGAATTCAATTAAAACTTTGCTTGGAACCAAACTTTATGTTAAAATACCATTTGAAATTTGTACCAATCAAGATTTTAAGTTTAAATTCTCATATTTGCGCAAACAATTATGACTATTACTATTCAAATGAGTTAGGCACGTTAATCAGTTTACTTTTCTAAAGAGTTGGTACGTTAACCAGTTTATCATCTATAATATCACGAAATCATAAAATATCTACAAAATAAAGCAAAAAAAATTTTGGCTAGAGAAACATTCACGTCTGATACTTCAACACTCTATTTCACCGCCCATGCTGCGAAAGGCGGTGATGCTATAAACAAAAATGTTCCCATTGTTTACGGCGGGCTTTCTGTATTTCATTTCCAGTGCATCATAATGGGAAAAATTAATTTGCGTGAGTAAATAGTACTTCGTCCAACAGTCGTGTGTGTGTGATAAATAATGAAAACTAATAAACACAAAACTCATTGTCAACCAAATACCCTACGTTATTATCATTACGTCATTTTCCAGGGCAAAATGAACGCACGCGAGACGCACTCTGCCGGTACGACATAACAATGGCTCTCCATTTTCTACATTAAATGCGGGGATATTTCATTTCACGTACATAATTACATCAGCCGTAAACAACTGGCACGTTGAAAATTGCAAATGGCATAATCATGCAAACTGAAATGTTCTTCACGGTTTAATGTCGGGGCTGTATTTCTTTAATGAAGCCCTTCAATATTACTTACGAGCATTCCATTTTTACAACGCCCGTTAACAAGTCTCGCCAAACTCACTTTTACGGGCCGCATTAATGATCTGTACAAATTCGCGAAAACTGCGGACGGCATATTCCACTCCGCCTTCGGCTAATAAACCGATTCACAGTGCATGGCACGACTTTTTAATTGCCTCCCATTTGCTCTTAACGCTTCAAAAAAATTTTACCGAGAAATTTTTATGGCGTATTCTCGCCCGTAGCTACTTCGGTTAACTGCTTCGATAACGTTAAGGTTCCCGCCTACCTGGAGTTTTTTTCCGCGTTTGAGGCCTAGATGTGCAGGTGCGATAAGGGCGACACTGCCTCGCACATCAAGTACGCCATCGCCACAAAGCGCAAGGCTCTGAACTGGCGTGCAGTGTTCTCGTCGCACTGCGCGTACCTATGGGACTTCCAGCGGTGAAATTAATTTATTGGTGGAAAGTACGTAGGAATGTTCAATGCGGGGCCCTCGAGTAGTTTTGTATGTAGCTGACGCGTATATTTAGGTAGACGACGTTTAAAAATTATTTTTTTTCGCGATTTTGAATTACTCAAAAATGGTGTTTGTAATGTAAGTGACGTCTTGGGAGCACTCAACAGCCCTCGTCTAAAGTGTTTGTTCTTTTCGTAGATCAGCACATTGGACGCCTGTTTAATAATTTCGTGAGAAAACGTGTATTTCAAACACACTGCAACGCAGTTCAAGCGCCAAGTAGGCGGGGGCCTTAAGGTTCTGCTGCCGCAGTGATGCAAACGTTACGATCACTGCCGCAGGAACGATCATTTTTTTGTCACAACGCGGAAGAATATCTTCGTGTAGACTCGGCATTGTTCGTTCCCGAAACCCGAAGATGTTGAAAATACGGAAAGGTTCCGTATTTTGTATGTACGGAGCTTAGTTCCGTTTTATTTCATTACGGACCGCGTGTCCGTATAAAAACTTTTTATTTCCGTGCATGTACCGATTTTTTTTTTAACGCCGTCTGATATTTTGTTCTTTGTGTATATAATTCGCGGTTTCTTCACACATTTTGAATAAAACCTTTGAAAATTCACCCCATGTGCTAGGTTGTGTCCTAAATATGCCATGTACCACAAACGTTTTATACTTGTGTTAACAAAAAAGTATCCTACTTTTTTGTTAAAATGAACATTTACTTATTATTATCTTATAAATTGTAATATTTCATTTATAATTAACAGTAAAGGGATTATAGGGACATTGGCACATCGGGACCTGGGACCGGAGCGTCGGAGCTGTTCGTGCTGTCATTCCGGTCAACCNGGATTATAGGGACATTGGCACATCGGGACCTGGGACCGGAGCGTCGGAGCTGTTCGTGCTGTCATTCCGGTCAACCGGTGGCCATCTTGGGTCTATCTTTAAAATCAAAAATCCAAAATTTTTGAAAAAATTATATTAAAAAGTATAATTTTTTTTTAAATTATAAAAAATTTATTTAAAAAAATTAAATTTCCAGAGGTCTCCCACACCCCCTTCATACGTACTCATTCCTACATCTTGGTAGNAATTTATTTAAAAAAATTAAATTTCCAGAGGTCTCCCACACCCCCTTCATACGTACTCATTCCTACATCTTGGTAGGTGCAGTCCACCATCTTGGTAGGCATTACGGCCGCCGTCCGCCATTTTGATTGGTGCATTCCGCCAAATTGGTAGGCGTCACAGCCACCTTCCGCCATCGGGGTAGGTGCAGCCATCCATCATATTGGTGGGTGCAGTCCACCATATTGGTATGTGCAGCAGTCCACCGTATTGTTCGGTGCAGTCCTCAATCTTGTTAGGCGTCATAGCCACCGTCCGCCATCGTGGTAGGTGCAGTCGTACGTCATTTTGGTTGGTGCAGTCCGCCATATTGTTAGGTACAGCAATCTGCCATCTTGGTCGGAGCCATCCGCCATCTTGTTTTTTTTGCGTTTGGCATTTGTTTATACATTACTGGAATTTGTCTAATCACCTTTGTTCGACCGCCATATTGTTTTTTTTGTCATTTGTTTTACATTGCTGGTGCTGTACTCAGCACCGCGCCCCACAGGTACCCGATGTGTATGGACCTCGATGAAGTTTTAAATGATATTGTAAAAAGATTTTGATATTAGATGTGTGCATGGGTACCTAAATATTTTTTATATAACAAAAAACGTCGAGTGAAAAAAAATGTTTTGCAACATCCTAGGTTTTATCTCTTTAGACTCTTAACACCAACAAGCAGATTGCCATCTCGTACAGTGACGAAGACGAGAAAACCAAATATTTCACTTTTTACCGCCGTGTCCATGGTAGCACCTCAACCGCACCATGCAACATACGTACCAACTACAGACGTACGAAACGCACGGACTAAGGTGGGACGAGTGGAATATTCCGTACGAGAAAATTCCGGCAATGCTGAACTCTGCCATAATTCCCTATTACCTTGTGTATGTGTTTGGAAAACGCCAAGAGTCGGCGATTCGCAANCAATGCTGAACTCTGCCATAATTCCCTATTACCTTGTGTATGTGTTTGGAAAACGCCAAGAGTCGGCGATTCGCAAAGCGTGCCCCATCGGAACGAACTTTGTAGACCTTCACAAGCAATGCCGCTGCCCGCCGTTTCGACAGCTCGTCGAGNCCAAGAGTCGGCGATTCGCAATGCGTGCCCCATCGGAACGAACTTTGTAGACCTTCACAAGCAATGCCGCTGCCCGTCGTTTCGACAGCTCGTCGAGACGTACGCCACAAGACTTTACGAGTGCAAAAATAAAATATATTTTTTTTGCCCCGTACAACGCCTGAAACCCTGAGTTTGTGGAGTTATTATAACCGTGGTTCATTAAAAAAAGACAATGATGAAACCATTAAATATATTTTAAAAATATTACGTGTGTAATACCCTCCAAGACTCAGAGCAGAAACACGTGCAAAAAAAGTATTCATTGTATTATGTAGAAGAAGAGTAATATTGTAATGTGCGTGCATAAATAAATGTGTTTAAAACAACATATGTCCTGCTCACGATAAGTTAAAACACTGTTGGTAAAGATAAAGTTTAGTATATCAGTTTTGTTATAATTAAAAAAAATAAAATATTTAGTATATCAGTTTTTTATAATTTAAAGAAAATAAAGTATGCATTGAGTCTCCAGCCGTCACTGACATAACGTATATATACAGGTTGAGTATAAAAGAATACCCCAACTTTAAGGGTCTATAATATCAAAACCAAACAACCTACAACCTTGATTGACCAATCAAATGAACCGTGGAACCATGAGGTTTGTTTGCCATAAATTCATAAATGTTCAATGTGACCACTATGAGCGGCCCGAACGGCATCTACGCGATAATCAAACTCGTTCCATGCCCTGGTCAGCATGTCCGGTGTTACGGTTTGGAGTTCGAGCCAGAATTTATTTACAAAGAAATTGTACATAGAATTAATTTTCTACATTCGTAAGAGGTTAACATAACTCTAAAATTGTATGGTCTCCGTAATGCTTTGGCTGCAATATGCTCGAATTTTTTTCGCAGTATAAGGGGGAGAGAGAGAGAGAGAGAGAGAGAGAGAGAGAGAGAGAGAGAGAGATAGAGAGATCATTCTCCACTCGCTCATACGTCAAACACACACACACACAGCCCGAAATATCCGAATTGCAGGCGAGACTGATAGACGCATTAAAAATCTATTAAGACAAAAGCATACTAAAAGAAGTANCGAAATATCCGAATTGCAGGCGAGACTGATAGACGCATTAAAAATCTATTAAGACAAAAGCATACTAAAAGAAGTATTCACGAATCCCATTATAGAAGTAAACGAGAGGCACGCCGTCAGCATTAGACTCGAGCGCGTGTGCCGGTCGGCGCCTGCACCAGGTGTTGAATTGGACTTGCCCCAGCGCACTGACCGCCGGGGAAGGCTTGTCACTCCAGCAGCCTGCTTTATTTCTTACAAAAGCCAACTATAATTCGTAGGATAATAAACACATATATCTGCACACACAAGTCAACACCAGGGAAGACATGTTCAAGAGGACCCGGGTTCGATACTCGACTCGTTCGGCCCGAATTTATATTTTAAAATTTTCCAATGTGAATGCTGGGGTGGTTTCTTGGTCGAGTCCTTTCATGTTCCCGCTTGCTCTATCTACTCGCTCCGTCTCAAAATAGTATAAAGTTTACTTTTATTATTATTTTAGCTTCCACGCCCTCTAGATAATGAAAAATCTCGCTACTATTATACGAGAATCAAATAGAAACACGAATAAAAAATATTTAGGGCCCTATATGTGTTAATTATAAGAGGAAGTGTATTGCGAAATTTTCTATGACATCGAATCTGCAGCATCGGGGTTTCAGAATCACGAGCCAGCCACATTTCGAAGACGAAAAACATAAACAAATTTCAACACGTAATGCAGACAAATGTGTAAGTATTAACTTAAAAAAAAAACTATCTTGAGCACAAAGATTTATTTGGTATGAGCAATTCCATGCATATTTCAGGCTTTCCGAAATACAATTTTGCATTTTAAAAATATTTAAAGTTACAATTTCGCAAACGATGCTTTGTTGGCAAGTCTGAAAACTCTAGGAATATATACCAAATCGGGTCATTATTATTCTCTTAGTAATCTAACGAACGTTTCCTTTCATCCGCTGATGCATATACTTATAATATTTCCAGGGCCACGTACACAGTGGTAAATTAATGTTAAACCAGTTTGGAGTAAAATCCAACAGAATATTCGACACGCTCACATCTGCAAATAACAGTGTAAACCTCCTATCATAAATAAAATATTTAAGCCTTGTTGCGACGGAAAAATCTAAGACATTTTTGCACTGAAATTATATATATAAATATATACAAACACACACGCGTGCTCACATGGAACCAAATTAAGGTAAGAGAAATCAGGCCACCCATTACAGAAATAGAGGGGAAAAAAATTGCCCAGTAACGAACTTAAGATAATACACTTCAAGCCCCGAACAGTACTACATATTTAGTTGAAGNGGGAAAAAAATTGCCCAGTAACGAACTTAAGATAATACACTTCAAGCCCCGAACAGTACTACATATTTAGTTGAAGCTATATTCCGAGGTGAAAAAAAAACCCTAGTATTTTATGTTGTAATAATTTTGAATCTTCAGAGGAAACGTCTATGTTCGCACACATAAAACTTGAAGGAAAAAAAATCAATTTCCCTAATATAATTTTTTTTTTAATTAAAGAGTACGCATCATAACATCAGAGATAAATACCGATTATAAAATAGTCCTTAGTTCTTTATGAACCTGCAGCGATACATACGCATGTTGGCAATGTTTCAGCGCAGTCATGCAAGTGTATCACATAAACATACGAACGAGAAATTTTCGAAAGGTCAGAAGCGAGAGCTAAATCACCCACTTTCGGTGTTCATTTTTGCGACAAACTTTGTGCATCTCCATCATGCCCAGAAAAGTTATGGTGCTTGTTAGTATACTTGCGCTCTATCAGTCCCTCGTGATGCTAGAAGATACAAAATCTCCTATAACGCAAGTACATAAGCAATAGTTACACAAAAAAATTACTTAAAATACTCATGTTTACGCACATGAGGTTCATTACCCATGCAAAATATAAAAATTTCAGGTTGCAGGAGACATTACTCAGGTCAGAAGGCCTACTGCAATCTGCGAAATTATGAAGATTTATCAGTTCAGGCTCCCCATCGAAAACGGCACCCCAGACCCATTTTGCAACGATGACCTCTTCCGCGGTATCGCATAAAAGGGGGACTGCAGTGGCTAGAGCTATCGTTTCCCATAAAGAGTAAGCGTACAGCATCCTTTCTTTTGTACACACATTTTCGCATAGGAAGTTCACCTCAACAGCAACCCATTGTTCACTCGGCGTCTTCCCCCCAACATGACGAGACAAGTTCGATACCCGGCAGGGTCGCTCCCAGATTTTCGTCCTTTCATTCCTCAAAAACATTCTTTCCTCAGTTCGTTTGTTTGTTAAACAAAACTCAGCTGACTTATACAGCTCGAGAAAGACATGATACTTCAGATTTAGCCATATTCCCCGTGAACCATTAGTCTGCTCTGCTGTTGTAGCGACCAGACAATTTCTTCGTGACGTTATTCGATTTGGCACAATGTACACGACAGTCGTAGGAGTTGCTATGGTTTTCATTTATGGCGAATGTCACCGCAGCATTAGAGCAGCAGCGCGATTGTATGCTGAGAGACATCTTGATCGTGTCACACTGGCACGATGTGTCTTTGCGAACATAATAAAAACATTTCAAGAAACTGGAGGCGTGAAAAAGAAAAGACGCCAACGACGAAAAACAACATCTGACGAGGGAAATGCAATCAACATCTTAGCTGCGATAGCACACAATCCACATATCAGCACGAGGCGGCTTGAGCGTGAGAGTGGGATCAGTCAACGGAGTATTCTGTGAATATTACATAGAAACAAATTTCATCCGTTCCACATTTCACTTCATCGACATCTACATGGCAATGACTTTCGACATCGGGTACAGTTCTCCGAATGGTGTCTACGAAAACTACAAACCGATGAAACGTTCCTTTCCAAGATTTTGTTTACCGGTGAAGCGTCGTTTTCAAACCGTGGGCAGATTAACCTTCGCAACATTCACTACAGTCAGATGACAACCCACACTGGCTGAGAGAAGTGGATTAACAGAGACCATGATCTGTAAACATGAGGTGCGGTATTGTAAATAATGGCCTAATTGGTCCATATTTTATTGATGGAACACTAAATAGCTTCAAGAATTTATAGTTCCTAACATAAGTGCTGCCGCAATTACTGAAAGACATTGCACTGGACATAAGGCAATCCATGTGGTACCAACACGATGGATGTCCCGCTCATTCTGCACAGAGAACTAAAACGTTTCTTAACAGAATTTTCGGCGGACGTTGGACCGGTCGGTCTGGAAACACGAAATGGCCTGCATGTTCCCCAGACTTAACGCCTATGGCATTTTATCTGTGGGGAACATTAAAGCAACAGGTTTACGAAAATTCCACCGACGACTCCCGAAGACGTGAAAGGCCGTATAACACGATCTTGTTCTGCGTTAAGTCCAGATGAAATTCGACGTGCGGTATTGTCCGCTCAGAATCGCTTTACAGTATGTATCAATGCACAAGGTCACCAATTTGCACACTTATATTATAAAATTAAAAAGTAAGCGACGTCCTGTTGCTGGCGTCTGTTTAAACAAACGCCAGCTACAGGGCGTCGCTACGTCGGCCCATTGTTAAGTGTGACGGTGCAGTTTGCTTCGTCATTGACCTTCAGCGATCTTGAATGGCCGGAAAATGTAATTTTATTTGTTACATATTCATACGCACTGTCGAGAGGTGTTAATATCAATTATAATTCTATTTAAATTAACGATATTGACCTATGTATTATCCTTACCCTTCCACGTACGGGGAAATTATCACTATCAATTTATTAGCACCTTAGACCCAAGCAACTTTGGTCTGAAACATTTTATTCTACCACTGAAATTGGCGGTGTTATTCAGGTGGCTTGCCTTAGGTGCCTCGCCCTGTATATACATTTGGGACTTCATATACAGGATGTATCAGTACAGCGGTTACAAACTTTCAGGAGAGATAGAGTACACCTAGACAATCGGAAATCTTTTAGCAATGCATGGTCGAAAACGTTTTCCTGGCGCGGTAGTGACGACACAAAACACAAGAAAGGAAGGACACGAACAGGGTGAGAAAAAATGCCTTGATTTCCTTCTTCTTCTGGGGTTAATCCAACGCACTGGTGTACGAAACTCCCGTTAGCAGTATTGAGGAACTTGTTGCACGCATCGTGGCAGCTGCTGGGGAAGTCCGGGACACGCCCGGTATTTTCGCCAACATCAGATCTTCAATGCGCCGGAGATGTGAGGCCTGCATCACGGCCCGGGGTCGTCATTTCGAACACCTTCTTTGATTTTTGCTGAACTAAGAAAATAAACATGTTTTCTCACCCTGTTCGTATCCTTCTTTTCTTGTGTTTTATGTCGTCACTACCGCGCCAGGAAAGCGTTTACGACCATGCATTGCTATGTGATTTCCGATCGTCTAGGTGTACTCTATCTCTCCTGAAAGTTTGTAACCGCTGTACTGATACATCCTGTAGATAAATATACATTTGGGACTTCATATATGCATATAAACACATTTGGGACTAAATAAATATATATATATACACATACATTTGGGACTTCATATGTATATATATTTGGGACTTCATATATATATATATAAATACATTTGGGACTTCATGTGTATATATATGTATATATATTTGGGACTTCGTATATATATATATANTATATTTGGGACTTCATATGTATATATATTTGGGACTTCGTATATATATATATACAAAAACATTTGGGACTTCCTATATATAAACATTTGGGACTTCCTTTATATAGGATAATTCACAACACCCATCTCACTCCTTTTCTTGGAAACAACACGACACCGATTGTTCACGAAAACAGTGTGATAACTATACCCTATATGAAGCATCGATTGGTAGTAATCCCATTACCCCAAACATGCTGGCGGTAGGGGTATGAGCTTTGAAATTGCAAATGGTAACGTGGATCGTATAAAAGGTATCGTTGGATATATCGTCTAAAAGGAAACAACATTTACTAAGACACTTTTTGTCTAAAGTGCATAGTTTATGCTCAGTAAATTAAATCATCTAAGCATATAGTTTGTGACATGCGCAGTTTACGCACAATGAAAACTGATCGCAAATGTGACTTTCTTACTACAAGAAAAAGGTAATAAACGAAACATTTTTTTCTGGTGTTCATACCTAGTGTACGCACAATCAGAAGGACGTCGGGTGTACTGTAAATACTGGTATAGCGTGAGAGAACTAGTGTGAACTGGGAACACTCATTCGCACACATCACTCTTCATAAGTCTAAATGTCTACCACCGTATATCAGACACGACTCTACTCTCCGTCTTACATTCGCGGATTCTCGGCGGATCTCAGCATTGATGACAGATCCACATGCTGCTCTGATTCTTTCATTCAAAAAATGTAAAACGAATGACTGTCAGTATGAACGAACGTTCGATTGTCAGTTAACTTGCATGCAAAGCATGCAGTTACTGTAAGTGGTAGAATGGTTTATCTGAGTGCTGCTTAGTGCTGCCGTATTCTCCGCATTTGTTTGGAAACAGTCTAATAATAACAGTTAAGTGTATCAAATTATCATTGGTTGTTCGTACACTATGCACGTCAAATACACAATGTGCACCATTACCGTTTTGCCGGGTTGAGTGTGAGACTCACTTTGATACTAGCAGTGACCTGTGTGCCTTACTGCATGGAATCGTGAGTAGGTATTAGACTGTTTCCTAGCAAAAGCGGAGAATAATGCAGCACCGCGCAGCAAGCAGATAAGCCATCTACCACTCACAGGAACTGCAGACTCAGCATGCAAGTTAACTGACAATCGAAAGGTCGTTCATTCAGACAGTCATTCGTTTTACATTGCAACCTTTAATCGTGTGTTTTGTTTCAGTGCCAGACATTGTCTGTCTGTGGTGTTGCTTTCTGAATGAAATGCCGTTTACAAACGAAGAAGCATTTGACATNCAGTGCCAGACATTGTCTGTCTGTGGTGTTGCTTTCTGAATGAAATGCCGTTTACAAACGAAGAAGCATTTGACATACTGAAGTTACTTGGAGAATATCGTCGGAACTGCAGAGCTGCTGCTCGTTTGTACGCAGAGAGATACACACAGCGCGCCCATCACTCGTACAAACAATGTCTTCCAGCGTCTTGCATGTCGCGTGCGCACAACCGGACTAGTGAAACCGACACGCAACAAACTTCGTCGCATCAGATGACCTGTGAGAGAGGAGAGGGCTGTTGATGTACTTGCTACCATGGTAGTTAATCCTCATGATTCTACACGGAGGATTGCCCGCGACTCAGGATTGTCTCAAAGTACAGTGTGAAGAATCCTCGCTGATAATCGTTTACATCCGTACCATGCACAGCTGCACCAAGAACTTGGCAATAATAAATTTCTTAAGCGCAATGATTTCTGCAACTGTTACTTGAGAAGGGCCGTGCCTTCCATAGCAGCATTTTGTGGACTGACGAGGCCACATTTAAGAATAATGATGACGCTAAGATATATAATGCTCATTACTGACCTGCAGTCAACCCACATTGGTACCGTCAAGTGGATAACCAGCATGTGTGGAGCCTTATACATGGTGTGGCCTTCTCGGACATCGTGTTATAGGATCATATTTTTTTGAAGGGCACTTAAATGGTGCAATGTATGCAGACTTCCTAGAAAATATTTTTTATCAGCTGATCGAAGATGTCCCTCTCGCTCTGAAATTAACACTGTGGCTTCAACAGGGTTGCTGTCCTGCTCACTTTTCACGCAGAGCTCGGCTTGCTGCGGACATGTTATTCCCCAGACGGTGGATCGGACGAATGGGTCATGTAGCTTGACCACCACATACCCCAAACTTGTCCCCAAATAACTTATTTTTGTGGAGGAGAATTAAAGACATCGTCTACTGCGTGCGTCCAACAACGAGGGAAGATATGAATGACAGATTCAGAGCAGCTTGTGGATCTCTCAGCTGTGCTGAGGTCCGCCGAGCAACCACGAACGTAAGAAGAAGAAGAGAGTTGTGTCTGATACAGGATTGTCGACATTTCAAACACTTATGAAGAGTGATGTGTGCGAATGAGTATTCCTAGTTCCCATTTCACAGTAGTTCTTTCACACCATATCGGTGTGTACAGTACACCCGACGTTCTTTTGATTGTACGTAAACTAGGTATGCATGCCAGAAAACCAACATGTTTTGTTGATTTCCGTTTTATTGTAGTAAGAAAAACAATAGTTTTATTTCAGTTTCATTATGCGTAAACTATGCACGTCACAAACCATATTCTTACATGATTAATTTTATTGTGTGTAAACTATGCACATCAGAAAACAACTTTCTATGTTAATGTTGTTTCATTTTCGACGATCTATCCAACGACACAAAAAAAGACCCACAATTACATTACCATTTGCTCACCCTTGTACCCCTACCACCGGTATGTTCGGGGTAATGGAATTACTACCAATCGATGATTCATATAGAGTATAGTTACCACAATTTTTTTCGCGAATCCCCAGTGTCGTGTTGTTTCCTAGAAAAAGGGGTGATATTGGTGCTGTGAACTATCCTGTGTATGTATGTATATATATATATACATATATAGGGACTTCCTATATATATATATATGGGACTTCCTATATACATATATAGGGACTTCCTATATATATATATATGGGACTTCCTATATACATATATAGGGACTTCCTATATATTTATATGGGACTTCCTATATATATGTGGGACTTCCTATATATATGTGGGACTTCTTATATATATGTGGGACTTCCATATATATGTGGGACTTCCATATATATGTAGTACTTCCATATATATGTAGTACTTCCATATATATGTAGTACTTCATATATATGTATATATGTAGGACTATGTATATATGTAGGACTTCATATATATATGTATATATACACATATATATACAGGATGATTCTAAAATCATGGGACAAACATTGAGGGGTGGTAGAGCTCACTAAAAAAAACAATTATTGTATAGGAATATATGGGCAGAAGTGACGCGTTGAGGCACAAACACCAAAATAACACATGAAATGCAACACATTGTTTATTTACAACGCGCTGCTAAATGCCTTTTTACAGCAATGTTTATAATAATTGCTCAAAATTGCTACCACCGACAGTAATGCAAGCTTGGTAGCGTTGGTGGAGTGATTGGCGAACAGATTCAAATACGCCGGGTATTTCACGCATGCCACCATTGTCAGCCAATCACGCCATATGTAGAGGTCGCAAAGCATGTGTGACTGTTGGTGGATGCATTTCCAGCAACTGCTTAAAACATTTTCTGTACGGAATCACTCGTTAAGTATGCTGCTAATGAACATTTTATTTTTCCGTAAATGTTTTATGTTTTTGTGTTTGTGCCTCAACGTGTCACTTCCGCCCATATATTCCTATACAATAATTGTTTGTTTTAGTGAGCTCTACCACTCCTCAAGGTTTGTCCCATGATTTTAGAATCATCTCTGTATACACTAAGTAGCCAAATTATTATGACCACTTCACACTTATACGCAGATTGGCCATAACTTCATGATGTTGCCGCTAGAGGGATAGCTATAAAATGAGAATGCAGGGTAAGTGAAGCATCAATTGCACTGTGGTGCTTGCGAAAAAATGGTCAAAGAAAACTTGATTTAACTGTGTTTGAACGCGGGATGACTGTAGGCGCTCGAAGCGTCGGAACCCGTATCAGCAAAACGGCTGCACTTGTGAAGTGTTCGAGAGCAGCAGTTATTAATGTTTACAGAGAGTGGACTACCAATCAGAAAACAGGGTCTCAGCGTCAGGCTTGTGGTCGTCACAGACTACTGAATGCTCGATCTGATAGGAGACTTGCCAGAGTTGTNCAGGGTCTCAGCGTCAGGCTTGTGGTCGTCACAGACTACTGAATGCTCGATCTGATAGGAGACTTGCCAGAGTTGTCCAGTTCAAAAGAAGAGCAACAGTACGTCAAATTGTGGGGAATCTTAATCAAGGAGCAACTGCGAAGGTCTCTGAACGAACTGTTCGCCGCACATTACACCGTATAGGCTATGGAAGCCGACGACCTGTTCGAAAGCCTCTACTGTCGGCCTTGAACAAGAGTAGACGTCTCCAGTTCGCAAAGGAGCACAAGGATTGGACAGTAGATGACTGGAAAAGGGTCATGTGGTCAGATGAATCGCGTTTTTAATTACATCATGCAGACGGCAGGGTGCGAATATGGAGAAAAGAGAACGAAAGCATGGACCCCAACTGCATTGCCACAACACTTCAAACTGGTGGAGGCAATATTATGGTTTGGGGGATGTTTTCTTGGCATTGTATGGGTCCTCCTCTGATTCCTGTGGAACAACGTCTAAATGCCCAAGGGTATTCAAGTGTTATCGCAGACCAAGCACATCCTGTTATGTTAATGGTGTACCCTGCCGGGGACAATGCTCCCAGTAGGACAATGCTCCCTGTTATAAAGCTGGCATTGTCCGCAGATGGTTCGAAGAGCACGACAGAGACTTTACCTTGCTTAGTTGGCCTGCACAAACAACATATCTTAATCTAATTGAGAATATGTGGGATGAGATCGATCGGGGCATCAGGCAGCTGGATCCAGTACCATCAAATCTTAAGGAATTGGAAAGTGCAGTTCATCGNTCGATCGGGGCATCAGGCAGCTGGATCCAGTACCATCAAATCTTAAGGAATTGGAAAGTGCAGTTCATCGGATATGATCTCAAATTCCTCATACCACCTACCAACGTCTCATAGAGTCCATGCCAAGACGAATCCATGCAGTATTTAGGGCAAAAGGTGGTCCAAAATTGTATTGAGGGGGTGGTCATAATAATTTGGGTACTCAGTGTATATACACACAGGATGGTCCACCTAACATGAGCACCTCCAAAATTTTCGGAACGGTTGCAGATCACGAAATGCTGTTTTCGCTCAATGAAATTACGTACGGGGGCAAGTTATTTGCCGCAAAAAGACTATTCGTAACATTTGTGTGGACAGAAATAATTAAACCGCATATGATTATTCCTCTTAAAACATGCATTTATTTCAATGACATCTGAATATACGCGCAAAGATGAATTCAGTGGTATAGCATACGCACTGGAAAGTAACACAGAAATGTCAAGAAATAATGTGCAAGTATGATAAGTTAGGTGGGCTGGTAGCATGGACAGTGGACCTGTACTCACAGCTGTAAGCATGCAACTCGCGCCGTAACTCATCCTGGCGGAACCGCTTCCTAATAGAAGCATAACGCTTACCATAATGGGGCAAGGGACATGGAATACGATATTGGACAAAGAAGTCACCGCAGCAGAGGGAAGACGGGCAATGTGAGTGCAGGTCTGATACCAACTTTATTCAGGAATATTTGTTTCATAATCATTAACTGTACTGAGTACCAAGTGCGTACAGATGCACAACACAAATAGGACAAACCAACCTAAGAAGAAATGCAATCGCATTCGTATGCATAATACGAAAGAGCACAGTTATGGTTGAAACGCTTCACATTAGGTATTTTCACAGCATGTACTCGATGTGTTTACCATCGACAGAAATACACATCTGTAAACACACATGTAGAGAGCGACGAGCAGCCTGAAGTGTTCCTGGCGTAATGCCTCTGCAAGCTGCCACAGTTCGTTTCTGCATGTCTTCTGGCGTCGCAGGGACCGTGTTTTACACCCCATCTTTCAGTTTTCCCCGCAGGAAAAATTCGAAAGGTGTGATGTCGGGGGAGCGAGCTAGCCATCTTACAACACCATCANTTTCAGTTTTCCCCGCAGGAAAAATTCGAAAGGTGTGATGTCGGGGGAGCGAGCTAGCCATCTTACAACACCATCATGCCTTAACGCCCGGTTTGGAAACATTTCATTTAACACTTGCCTCGCGACCAAATCAAAATGCGTAGGACAATCATCATGCTGAAAACACATATCACGACGTATGTCGAGCGGCATGTCTTCCAGAAAAGCCGGTAAGGTCTCTGAGGAAATATGCGTACGTACAGCCGGTCATTGTCCCTTGAATGAAGTATGGCCCTATGACAGAGTGTCCAACGATTCCACACCCCACGTTCACATTCCACTGTCCCTGGTGCTCCAGGTGCCGGACCCAAAGCGGATTCTCCGTCACCCAGTAGTGCATATTTTATAAATTTACGCGCTCATGGTTTGTGAAGGTCGCTTCATCGGTAAATAGCATGTTCTTCAGAAAATTGCTGTCATCCCTTACAGACATCAAAACAAGCCTACAAAACTGAACATGCTGCTGGTAATCACCTTCATGTAATGCCTGATGAAGAGCGACGTGATATGGATGGAATTTCCGTTTGCGAAGTATCCGTAAAATACTTGTTTTACTTATTCCTACGAACCTGGAATGTTCTCGCGTACCCATGCGAGGGTTTGCATCGAGACGTGCCAACACATCGTGTTGATGCGTCTCGCCCGTAGAAGTCTTTCGTCGCACTCGTGTTGTGGAATTTA
>NQII01009212.1:44609-56422 GCA_002778355.1 Clitarchus hookeri | reverse complement strand
CACAGAACACAACACATGCGTAGTTACTCCGTCAAAGTTATGGGCGCAACTGGCTCACACTTGCCGTGCGAGAAACAGTGAGACAAAGCGCGCCAGCACTGGCTATTGTGTTGCTTCCTCGAACCTTTATTATTGCGGTTCTATCTTTTTACTATTCTACTACCTAATTCCAAGGGTTTGATTTTATTTTAAAGCAACGAAATTTTTCATTTTTGTCCTCGTAAATGAGCAATCCGGCCTTGTGTGCGACGGAGGGAAAGTAGTTCGATGTCACAACATTGAATTAAGAGAGTTGGGTAAATATTTGTCAATGCTACAATGACTTATTTTTCTTTCTAAGGTTTTTTAGTACATGCAAGTGTAGGTATTAAACATTTTGTAAAATATTTACTTTTATGATAATTCCACAATTTTTCTAGACCGACGCGCGAATAAAGTGATTAGACTCGTGGTAATGTTGATTTTACATATGACGCAAGGATACACAGTGTTTTTACAAGTATATCTTAAGCAGGGCTTTCAAAAGTGCCCATTTTACCGTGAAAAACCTATAGTAAGACGAATTGAAGTACCCGGCTCACATAACCTGCGGAAAAACTATATTTCACTCGTCATATTTGACTGATTTATGTACGCAAGCAATACGTCGGGCGTGTTCTGCTAAGATTTGTATATGAATTGTCAACACACGGAACTAATGAGGTCCAAGTACTAGTGTCTTCTGCACCAATCAGGATAAACGAGTAACCCATATAGCCATTCTCTAGCCACAACTTAATTTTAGCTTAAGGGTAAACTTCTCCCGTCACAAAGGATTCTTGGTTTTTCTATATAGTTAATATTTTTAAAATTGAAAATTCTGTAAGTACACTTACACCCAACTAGCTAGTGACCTTACACTGCAGTACAAAATAACGTCACGATATTAATTCTGCCAAAATTTGGCGAAATCAAGAAATGCGAGTAAATGCGAGTTCATAGCCCGGCCATGTCTGTACTGCTGTGTAAAGTCAGTAGCTAGTTGGGTTTATGGGTACTTTCAGAATTTTTTTTAAACATAAACAAGCCAGAAAAATCCAGGACTCCAATACGGAGGTGGAAGATTCCCCTATATGGTAAATTGTATTTTTATGGGGTTTTGCCTCGCAATGCACAGAGGTGGATCAGCCAGCATCGAAACATTGGTTAAACTGGATGGCACCAGGGCACTGAATTGAAACACTTGTCCACGCGAGTGGAGGACAATGCATTAATAGCTTACTCGCGAAGGAATCAGTTTCTTAATATAGTACAATTATTGAAAGGACCAATTTCCCTGGGGGAGGGATTGCTAAGAACAAAGACTATTTTCCACGTCTGATTGAGTTTATACCTTCTTGACGAATGACACGTTTTATAGAAGCAAATATCCCTTCCAGTACTAAATTTATTTCAAAACAAGGAGCGATTGTTTAATTTACTTACTGTTTTAACAATCTTATCTTTCGTACCGCATTCACTTAAGCGGAACTACGAAACTTACTCGTACATCACATTTTTCAGCCAATTAGAGAAACTCAAGATACAGTCGTTTTGAAGTTATTTATATGATATGTAGAGATTTCGCTCTAATTGCTTTGCGACGAATTTCTATTCTCTTTTGAAAGATGCAGACATTTTTTTTAAATTTTACTAAATATATTCTTCTAAACTCTAAAAGAATTTTCAGTAAGATTTAAAATATTTCTCTCTTTAATCATGCAATAAGTAGACTTGAATATTTTGTATCTGTAATACCTGTATTAAAACTGCAAGCTTGTATTTTAACTTATCCGTGAGAAATTTAATTAGAGTAATGGTTAATTATGAACTCGAATACAACTGCACCATAAATCGCAAAGGTGATAGCAAAAAATTACCTTTCAAACTGCATTGACGAAAAACGCTCTTCGGCCACTGGGGTTGAAACTGGCTCCTTCCGAGCCTCAACTTCAAGGACTCTACCATTTTAAAAAAGGAGAAAATACTTTGCTGACATTTTAGTTCACCAGGTTTTAACTCTTGTCGAGTTTGGTGAGACACTCCCCAGGAAGAGGAAATATATCTATAACTTTTCCTACAGAACTTACCGCGCTGTAAGTCGGCACGCAACCAACCGCGCCACACAGATAGACACTCAACTTCATTATCTTACAGTAGGTGTAGTGTTTGGTAGCTGAATACTTTAATACACGTGTATATGAAATTACGATGTTGAAATGTTTGTTACCATGTCAGTGCGTACAGAACAAGCAATTACTTTCCAAATTATTTGAGGGTTCGTAACATTTTATTTCTCGTCTTAGAGCGAATCCTGGTGAGTACAACTTTTTCTTGACACTAATAATCATAAAAAAGTGTCTAGTCACTCTACAAACGTATGACTTTAAGGGCGACATCATTATATTTTTACAAAAGTTTGTAAACGTACAAATAATTTCACAGTGAACAACATAAAAAATATTTACATTTGTGGCTAAACAAAAAAAAATGAGATTAAGATTTGATATTCATTATCTCTTCACTTTGTGATTTAAAGTAGAACCTGCTCTATATACGTGATGTCCAAACCGTTAAACATTTTATGACTTTCTGAGGCAGCCGTATGTGGCGCATCACGTTCGGTAATAATAGGTAGACCATTAACAAGTTTTTATGGATAAGCAAAAATTAACAAAAATCATCCAAAAAGAAGGCCAAGGCCATTTCAAGGTAGATACATTTTTCGAGATACTTGTAATATGAGAGTATTTATTTTCTCTGAAATTTAAAACGTATGCACCCACATCTGGCCAAAATATTTAAGGTTAAGGTTTTGAGAACATAACTGGCGGTATTCTAGACTCCAATAAAATCAGTGTTCTACAGTTTATGATTTAAGTGACGTTTTAATTCTGAGCACATATAGAAGAAAGCTCATTATACGCGTGTCAGTTAGCTCGGAACGTATGCAGATCCCATTTGCTGACAACAAGGCTAAGGTTTATTCTACTGAGGTTGGGAAGCTCAATGCTAATAGTTGGGCAAGTAAGTATTTTCGGTGCCAGGTGGCACTGGTGTCGCGTGTGTGCTGGGTTTTGTATGTACATTTTTTTAAATCTTAATTTTTTTTTGCTACGGTAAAACGTATGTAAAAAATGAAGTTTGTTCTTCGTACTAGAGTGGGCGTTTCGCAAATTACGTATGTCCACACGTTGTTAAATATTCGGCTGTAAAACGGGATTTTTCCAAATTAAGGGTTTAAACAATTACTTTATTTAAATGTGAAAAATAATACAATTAAGTGATGACAGTTATATTTATTTTGCTATTAAATTAGTGACAAAGTTCGTTTATGAACGCTTAATGTCAAAAATGTTTGCATTTGTACGGTTTACTCTTGTAAACACCATTGGAGGGCGTGAATAATTGTTACAAAATATGGTTAACTTATTTAATATATTGGCTGGGACACTATTCGGGCCAAACACAAACTTTTATACACAAATTAAAATGATTTCTCAATTTACCACCACATTAAAAGCGGTGGAAAATGTTCCCTGTACAAAACTTTTCCTTAAGGTATCTCCTTTTGTTTCCAACCTGAGTAGAGTTAATGTTGAGTTGAGAGATTTGCACAGCTTTTAAACACGAGCTCTAGAGAGCCGATGAGGGTGAAATGAGGTGAGAACGATGGAACAGCGCCGGAATACAAGGGTGGGGGGAATGGGAGATCACCGAGAAAACCCGCAGATCAGCGGCATCGTCCAGCACCATTCCCACGTGAGAAAATCCGGGAGTGACCAGGCTGGGAATTGAACCTGGTTCGCCTTGGTGGGAGGCGAGCAGTCTAACCTCTGAGCCACCGCGGCCCCTCCAACCTGAGTAGAACAGACCTTAACACGGCATATACTTGAGCATGCGTCGACATAAACACCTCGTGCCTCGCGATTCCCTTACGTGCTTATCGTGTTCCCCATTATGTTACCATTGTTCATTGCGTAGCTCATGCTATCATGACGAAGTATTTTCACCGTAAAGTATCTACTTTTGAAATCAACCGTTTAAAAAAATCACTGCTCATAACTACATACATGCTACAGTACGCACAACATGAGAGCTTACATTTAAGTTGGCAATCATTTAATAAAAATAGTTTTAAGACATGACGTTGAACTGTGAGTGTAATGCTCAAATCTATGGCCACTGAAAGTTGGTGTTTATCGTTATTTATTAGCGCATTAATTTGTATTTTGGTAATATATTTACATTCCTAACAATTACACGGCTTACTTGGATGGTGCATTAATAAAGTGATCAGACCCACGGCAATATTAGTTTTACATAAAGCGCAAGTATACAAAAAAAGTAGATCCAAAGCAAGCAGGACTTTCAGAAGTGCTCATTGTACCATGAACAGATTGATGAGGTAAAAGATTTAACTGTGCGCAAACTGAACATAAATGCAGAAAGGAATAACGGACAGATGTGAAAAACACTGAAAAGTTGTTCCGGACCACAAGTATCGCCTTAAGAACAGAGGTGTGGTTACCATAAATATGATGTAATTAAAAAACCCAGGGCGTTCTTCATAACTGCTTAACTGGTCATCGAATTGGTCAAAACTGTGTCATATTTTTCATAAAATTTAATTTATTTTTTACTGGATGACAAAAAAATTTAGTAAAATGAGCAAACTAAACTTAAAAATAACTCTTGGCGCATGTAGTGTAATTACGAGGTTTCAACTTGTCAAAACCAGTTTTCAAACACTATTCTCTTAGCAGGAAAAATTTGAATAATACGTGACATTTTAAAAATATGTGAGAAATATGATTGCATTTGAGTGCTTTCTTTCAGACGTGTTCTTGTGTTTGTTCTAACTCCGAATGCCGCCTACCATCTTGGCCGTCGTGTTTTGTCTTCGTTGTGTTGTCGTCCTTGACCTTGACCTTGACTTCACAGATACCTACGCTTCATTCGACTTTGTCAGCATGTCCAGGCAACTGCAGAGTGATCACTGTGAAAGTACGCAATAGTTCCGCTTGTGATTTAACTTCAGAATAGTTGCGACATAAAACATATTAACATGTTTCAACTTTTCTATAAACTTTACTAGTGAAATTTTACTAAACTTGATGAAACAATTCAGAATGTTGAAATGTTCAGCACGAAGTCTTGTGTATGATGTTTGTCACGTGGATCAGTTATTAAACCAGAAATTTTAGAACGATTTGGCGATGAAATATAGTTGTACTTTGCTCTATGACGAGTTGTAATGGACCAAACTAGTACATTAATACACAGGCGCAAGCAAAATGTTATAAAAATGACCTAACTGAAGTCGAAAGACAAATGAAAACACGCAGAATTGAGCAACGCAAACTGATATACGACTAAAGTTGCATGTTTAGAACTTGGTGACTGTTTTTCTGATATTAAAATTACAATAGCACAATAACAAAACTTGTGACTTACATTACAAAAGCAGATGATCATGAGCATGAAATAAATTTTGTGGTTACCACTACAATATTAACTTGTCACTACTAAATTGTTGTGGCCAGTCCAAAATTATTTTTTAGTACCTACAAAATAACTTGGCAGGGTAACCTATCTACAAAATATTGTTATCCGGGTGTCTTAAAATTTTTTTTACACTAGCGGCAAAACAAGGAAATATGTATACGAGTCACGTAATCCTAACTACGGAGCTATTATATTGATGTAAACAAATTTAATTTCTTTTCGTTTGCATAATGCTTTGAAAACACACCCCGTGTTAACACTTGCCACAGCTTCTTGTTGTTTGAGTGAGTGAGTGAAGATATTAGGGTGGCTCTTAACATCGAGACCTTGAGAGCCGATCAGGGTGAAGAGAAGAGTGTATGGAGCAGCGCTGGAATGCAAGGGTGGGGAAACGGGAGATCCCCGAGAAAACCCGCTGACCAACGGCAGTCTGATGTTTGGTAGTAAAGCGAATTCAATAGCAACATAATTGTGTACACGGTGACTTTAAATTTTAGACGAAAATATTCTTAAAAAAAAAAACACATTAAAACAAAAACAGTAACATTAAAATGAGTACTTTAAAGTGGCTTAAAAATAAAATATCGCCTATTCATATTTAGGTACCAAGGAATAAATATTTGGATAGAACAAGAAATTCGTTAAAGATAAGCAAGATTTGGTAATAAGTACCGCAAACAGAAGAAAAATGGAGAGCAAAAATATGCATTAAAGGGCCGGATTTTCGTCACAGTATACTACAGTTAATAAACAAGAATAATCTGTTCAAATTTGTACGAAAAAATGCTGATAACCACCGAAAGTTGAACAAATACATGCATATGTGTAATGATTCAAGAAACAAGATCAAGTCCAACTTGCATACAGCAAAAGATAAAGAAGAACACAAAAAAAGGACAATAACTAAATTCTAGGTGACAGCTGACGACAAATTCACGATGTTTAGGGTATTAGAGCCGGTTCCTGCGCTCTGGTAAGAAAAAGTCCTTCGCCGTGTTTTGGAAGGGTTGTTCGATCAACCACCTGGTAGAGATTCGTGTGCTCTGGGGGAAAAGGGGTCTTGTCCATGTTGTGGAAGGTTCGTCCAATCAGCTCACCTCTCGCCGATTGACGGATGCCGTTCAACCTCAAGTCGCATCCGGCCGGAGGTCAGCTGCACGCGGGGCGGGTCAGTTTCGCATCTGTACACGTCGACTATTCTGCAGCTCAAGCGCCGCGGCCGGGCGGTAATCCGCCGGCCGAGCCCCTCGTAATCCTGGTGATAATTGGCGCGGGTAATCCCGTCACCGCCTGAAACCCCCCTCCCTCTCCACCTACCCGCTGACGGTGCCTCGGGCCCTTCTAAGCTCCCTGACCCCTTCAACCCCTCACATCCCCGACACACACAGGGTCGGTGGGTCGAGGCGTCTCGCTCGCGTGCTAACGGCTAATTACCTGCAGCCTTCTGTGGCTTCCGAGACATTGTCCCGTGGGCGACACGCGTCCTGTCCTCACCCTGCGCTGTAACAAATTATTTCCACATTTACCTCTTCTTTTTGTACGTATGCAGGTTGTTCATTTGTTATTTGAGCAATTTCGAAAGCCGTGCTAGGATCTACTTTACATTCTCATTTTGTATCCATACGCCATACGCAAAATAAGATTGTCATGGGATTGATCACTTTATTCGTGCGCCATCAAAGTAAAATAACGGGATTGTTTGGAATGTCATTGTGATACTAATCTGTAAATTGATATGGTAATGTGTATAAAACATGAATGATTAACTTCAGTGGATATAATTTAAACATTACACTCACAATAGAACGTCAAGCGTTAATAAATAATATTATAATTTTACTGGCAACTTAACTAGAAGCCTGCTTGTCACTGTGTACTGTATAAATGTAATCAGCATTTATTTTTTCTGTAACGTTTTGTTTCAAAAGTGCTCAGTTTACCAGGGCCGCGGTGGTGTAGAGGCTAGACTACTCGGTCCCCACCTAAACCAAACCGGGTTCGATTCCCGACGGGGCCGCTCCTGGATCTTCGATTGTGGGAATCGTGCCGGACGATAGGCGGGTTTACGCGGGGATCTGCGGTTTACCCCGCCCTTGCATTCCAGCGCTGCTCCATACTCACGTCACTTAAGGGAGTTGACCAAGGAAACTTTGTTATTTTATATTTGTACCATACATTGTTTAACTTGTAGATATTATCTATGACGACCTTTTCTTAGGGAGTTTTTTTTTTTTTTAGATCGCATGGGTTTTTTTTTTGTAAAATAACATGTCGAAGTCTAAATTTTACTGTTTCTGTAATGTACAAATAGGTAAATCGCACTATTTGCCGAAAATATATAAAAGGCAACTGAAATATATTTCCTTAATACACTTTAAGGTATGTGTAACAAAAGTAATTTTCTAATAATTTAGGGGCACCCACAAATAAAAAATATGCTAGGATTTCCTTATTTTAAGCAATTTTTTTTAAATTGCAAAACAATTTCTTGTCTTATTTTCTAGGCGTCTTGAAGTAGTTCTTGTCATCTTCTTTCGGCGATAATTATCTCATTTCTGTGCGTATGATGGTTTTCATTATTTGTACATTTATAAAACAGTAAAACTATGATTTTGACATGCATTTACGCAAAAATTATGCGCTAATTTTTTTTTTGCGTGGGAAGAGTAGTTACTGATAATGTTTAAAATTTGAACAGTGCGTGGTACAAATATAAAATAACCTATTTTTCTGTGGCCAACGCCCTTAACCCCCGTTATCTGTGAAGACCTTAAAGTTAAGAGCCACCCGAATCTCTCCACTCAGTTAAACGTAGACAGCATATAATCAGAAAGCGCGTATGGTAAAGTTCTTATTCCCCATATAATGGTTAGTTATACTCAGGCCGGGAACAAAATGATGTTTCTTATGGGTGAGTTTGGCATAGCAAAAATTTTCGCCGCAAGGTGCGCTGGTTTTCCGAAGAAGTGACTTTTAAGCTGGCGGTAAATGGAAATATTCTGTTTGTTTCTGCGAAAAAAGTTATGTTTGGGTGAAACTGTCATTATGCTCAACCCAGGCAAAATTTTAAGTATTAACTTTATTTCATAATAATTATTCGTGCCCTCCAATGGTGTTTACAAGATAAAACAGTAAATATGAAACTGTTTTGCCACTAATCGTTTATAAGTAAGCTGATTTCAATGGAAAAAAAAAGTTACGTATTTGAGTGCGGAAATAACATTACTGCCATCGAAAGGAGCCTTGACCTTTTCTTCTTTCCCTTCAGGAAACTGTCCAGGAAATCCCTCAAAATAATATTTGTAACTATCTTCGCCATCATTTTTTTCGATTGAGTTGTCATATTTAAATAAAGTAATTGTGTAAGCCAATGTTTTGCTGAGGCCAGTTTTACGACAGAATATTAAACCACACTTAGACAGTTTCGTTATAGTTCTATTCTCTTGTGCAGAACAATGTTTATTCTTTATGTATGTTCTAACACAATACAAATTGGTATATTTTACACAATTACATTCATTTTATTAAAATTGCAATAATCGCATTCAATTACATGTGAAATGGGAAAATCAGGTACTTATGCGATATTAGGGTATCCTAGCGGCGAAAATTTTAGTTGCCAAACTAGAAGCATTGAGCTTCCCAACCTGAGTAAAATAAACCTTACCCATACTACTGTATATGATAGCGTTCCTTCACTTGATCAGGGAAAAATATAAAATGCGTAGGAACGTTCCCAACTCTTTAGTAGCGACGCTAAACGTTCCTTGACAGCGGTATTATTTCATACCATTTTTGTATGGAAATAATACCGCTATCAAGCTGCAATTATAGGAACGTTTAGCTATACAGAGTAAAGGTTAGAAACTACCATTACAGTTTACGAAGTTTACCAGAAATATTTTACAGTAACCAGACGATAGCCGTTTCTGCGAGCAACGTGCACCTTCGCACCTAAAATTACTACAATTATTTTTGCATAGTCTTCCAGAAAGAGCTGAGTCCCTGTAGAAAGAGTTGAGTTCCTGTAGAAAGAGCTAAGTCCCTGCAGAAATTCTCCGCCTTTTTGACGCTCCTGGTCTGAGATAAGCTTGCTACAAAATAGCCTTTCGTATGCTTGGGGCTCCATTGGACGAAAACACAAATAAAAACCATTCACGAAAAACTGAGCACTTTTTAAAATAGCCTTAGAAAAGTATAGTTGTCCATAATAACATGTATGGTGTATTATGAACTAACATGCGGGATCCCAGTGAAGTTGGCAGCGGATTTACAAAAGCAGTTCAGGAACTTGATGTTGTATTCAGAGTGCAATGTTAAAATGTCTGATTATTGAGTCTGTTTTTCTAGTTTTATATACGTAAGAGGATGAATTTCGCATACAGGTAATTAATTTACATTCATAACTATACCATGGTTTCAAATGAATAAGGCACGAATAAAGTAAGATGGCACATGAGAATGTTAATTTTGCACTTGACAGAATGGTACAAAATTAGAATAAAAGTACATCCTAAGCATGGTTTTCAAAACTGCTCAGTTAACTTCGAAATGCCAATAAATATCACAGCAAATATTTTTTTTTACTTCATCTATATATAAATGTCAAATAATGTACGTATGTATGCATATATGTATGCATGTATGAATGCATGCATTTATGCACTTATGCATGCATGTATATACAAATTGTAGGTATAGTGTGTATGTACAGTGTGAATGTACACTATATATGTACACTATGTACAGTATGTATGCATCTACAGTATGCATATCCAGTATTATGTACAGAATGTATGTGCAGTATGTATGTACAATATGTATGCATGCATGTATATATATGTATATATGTTCTCTATACAGTTATAGACATTTCGACAGATCTGGACCAAATTTGGCAGGGATGACCTACAATACCCAACTTAAAATACTGGGTAGGTCAAAATTACTTCCTACCCCCCCTTTGGACCCAAACCACTTAAATCACAAAAACGGGGTCGTATACCTCAATTCTACACCTTTTAACGGATCTGGCCCAAATTCGGCAGGAACACCTTTCAGTACCAATGTTAAATACTGCGTAGGCGAAAATAGGCCCAGGCCCCTTTTGGGCCCAAAACACCTAGAAAACCTAACGTCGGGTTGTGCTCAATTCTACACCGTTAGACGGATCTGGATCAAATTTGGCAGGGATGCACTGAGAGAAAGGTATGGTTGAAACAACAAAATATGTGTTTGTAAATGGCAAAACAAATTCGTACGATTGATTCACCCGACTATTTTGTTGTCAGACAGATCTTGTTGGCCCAACAACATGGTTTGGTTGGTTCAAGTGTGTTTTTTGTTAGATGAACCAAATCAGTTTTGTTGAATTTCAAATTTCGTTTATTCAACAAAATATTTTGTTAAAGCAATTATATCTTTATTTTGCAATATAAAAACACACATTTCGTTGGCTTGACCAAACCTTCCTCTCTGTGTGTCTTTCAATGTACAACTTCAAATACTGCGTAGGCCAGAACTGACTCCGGTCCCCAATGGGCTGGAAACCCCTAAACGGGGTCGTGTATCTCTGGCTGCCCACTGGTCCAGAAACCCTAAAAATCTGGGTCGTGTATTTCTCACTGCCCTATTACACCCAGGCAAAGCCGGATATTTCTGCTAGTAAGAGAATAAAACACGGTTCCCTTATTTCCTGGCAGACCGCTATGAAAACGACGGAGAGATGTTTTGTGACATTTGAATTGCAGCACATCACAATCATGAAACTCGCGATTACAGAGTTAACATTTTGTCGTGCCAGTGAAACAATGGAGAGAATTTGTAATGGATTTGCTTTTTTTTATAAATATTTGTTATACGATGTTGTATAGTAGATTGTCCGTTATTAACTGAGCACTTTCACTGTGTCGATGTCCGCTACTGGCCAGTATATCCGAGGGACACTGAGAGCAATTCCGTCGCAGGTGTTCGGAGACTTTTGATCAGACAGTGTAGACAGATGCCGAAATAAGTATTATTTTTCACTAATTTGAATACTTCTCATTAAATACGAAGTTTAAATGTGGGAATACTGGTCGTACATTGCTGCCAACTTTTCAGTCAGCGTGTCCGTTAAATGTGTGCAGTAATGAACAAGAAATTTTGTGAACGTTTGAGTTCAGAATTGGTAAATAAATCGCAAATCGTAGCGACGACACGCGTGGAGTTAATATTTCGGAAAACGCTTCAGGGGCTGAATAACCTCGTATTGAGCAGAATGTTGGTTACATAAAAAAAAAAAAAAA